>JAADVL010000593.1:0-20379 GCA_023334995.1 Pythium sukuiense | reverse complement strand
GGGTGGGTGGCTAGCAGCCACTCGGCGACGTCAGGCTGGCCGTACTTGACTGCACACTCGAAGAGATCTTCTCCTTCCAGGGTACCGTTGCTCAACACGGCGGCGTACCACTTGATCAGATCCAAGTGGCCCGTCGCGATAGCGGCCCGCAGCACGTTATCGTCGATACGGAAGTTGTCAGCCTCTGCGAGGTCCGTCGACTGGCTCAGTTCGTGGCAGTAATACAGGGCGGTGAGGTTGTTGCGGACAACCGCACGCTTCGGCAGCGTCCATTCACCCAGAAGCCACGGATCCTCGTCGCGGCGGTCTCCTTCAGCTTGCTGTCGCTCCGTCCAAGTCTTAAAACGCGGCAGCCGCGTCTTGGTGGCGTACTCGACCACCCAGTCGCAGGCGCTGCCGCGAGTTGCGAAGCTGAACACGCCCATCGCGTAGGTCTGGCGCAGCTTCTGCATCTCCTTGGGCGTGGGCTGGCGGCGCTCCGACCAGCGGGTCAAGCCCTCGAGGATATCGACTTGATCGTAGCGGTGGTAGTGACGGTGGTGGTCATCGCCGCGCAGGGCTTTGAGATCCTTCAACGTTTCGCGCAACGCCGTGAATTCATCCTTGTCCGCGCACTGCATGATCATCCACTTGAACGCTTCGAGGCGCTCGCCGTCCAGCGTCGCGAACCGGAACGACTCCTTTTCAGCTTCGACGGCGCGCTGGATCGTGCTGAACTGGACGCGCTTCTGTTTTGTAGTGTCCAGTGTGTTGATAGCAAAGAACCAGCCAACGCTAGCCATCTCAGCCGCTCCATCGTACGCGCGTGTGAGAAGATCTTCGCGGTTGAGCGTCTTGACAATGAAACGAACCGCCGCCATCTTACCCTTGCGACCGGCCTCGTACATGAGGTCGCTGATGTGGTCTGTGCCGTCGACTGCGTCGTCGTTGAAGAGCTTCCACTCTTCGCGGTAGAACAGCCACTCGCTTGTCTTGCCGCCCAACAGCAGACCGTCGAGCCCCGCAGCACAGCGCACTTCGCTGCGGTTCTCAATGAGCCACTTGACTACTTCCTCGTGGGCGTTTTCCGTCGCACCGACTAGAGCCTGCGCCGTACAGCCTTCCTGACGGCTCTCATGCAAGAACTTGACGACGTCCAAGTGTCCGTTGGTCGCCGCACTGTCCATTGCCTTCGTGGTCGCCTTGAAGAGCCGCTTCTCGTGCAGGAAGTGCACGCATTCCAAGTGGCCGTTGGCCGCTGCGCCGTCCATGGCCTCGGGGATGCCTTCCAGCAGACTGCGAGTGAACATGAACTCGAGCAGATGCAAGTGGCCATTGCTCGCTGCCATTTCGAACGCTCGTGCGCTGATGATGTCCTTGTGGTGCAAGTACAGCTCGTCGAAAAGCTCCAAATGGCCGTGGGCAGCTGCGAGTTCCAGCGCCTCGACTGGCGCCTTCTCGAATGGGTACGTGGACTGGTACATGTGCAGCAGCCGTAGCAGCGTCAAGTCTTGCTGCTCAACCGCCATCATGATGAGCTCCATGCGCTCTTTCTCGTCCGGCACTCGCTCTTTGTTGAGAATGAGACGCAGGAAGAGAAACCACGACTCTGCGTACATTGCGTTGGTCAGCGCTTGCTCGGGCATGGGCTCCGGACGATGCGCGAGCCAATAGTCGACGAGCTTTTTGTCCTTGCGGTAGACCGCGTCATTGAAGACGTCCTTCTTGACTGTGATCGTGTAGCGCTCGGTGAGCCACTGGAGCAGCTCAACGTGCTGGATACGGGACCAGGTATTACTCTCGAGCTTCTTCACCTGCGACGGTGTGAAGTACTCAGCCAGCAGCTCCAAGACGCTGAAGTTGCCTGGCTTGAAGCCGCTCACCGCGTCGTGCCACATCGCCTTCAGCGAGTGACTCTTCACGCGGTGCTCTAGTGTCGGACAGTTGATGATCCACCGCAAGACGGCGGCGTTGCCCTCTCCACACGCGACGTTGGCGCCGTTGGCGTATTGGAGATCGTAGCGATTGGCGTGCTCCGGCATCACACGGTAGACTTCGATCATCTCGAATGCACGGATGCTGTTGCGCTTGGCGGCCGCGCTCGGCACATCGAACAAGGCGCCCCGACTCTGCTGCACCTCGAGCTTGAGGTCGTGCAGCAGACCCGGGAGACCGTCTTGGAAGCTGACGATGTGGAGGAAGAGCGTGTCGTTGGCCAGCACCAGCTGAGCGGACGAAATGGGGGCGGCCACGGGGCTGCTCGGCCGCACCGGCGCATCCACACGCGCTTCGTGGGGCTGGAGGGTCTCTCTGGTCTCGGCATGGCGCAGCTCGTGGACGGCGTGGTGTGGAGGCACGGCCACCTGCTTCTCAATGGCCTCGGAGCTACACACTTGGCCCATGGCTGGCGTCGGTGGTCGATGCTGAAGAGAGAGAGAGAGAGCACTGTGTGTTGAATGCGTCAATCGCGGAATGGCCACGGCTGTCGTCCTTCATTACTGGCCGGTCGTCGGTGACAGTAGTGACACATTGTGCCACGGGATCCCAGTGAGTAATGACGCCAGCTGATCCTCACGGGCTCACATCTCATGGGTGCGAGTGGCTCACTATCGGGATGCGCACCTAGTGCGAGTCAGCCGTGTTACCGTACGTACTTAGTCAACAGATGCGTCTCCATTGTACACGCACATGGGTTCATACCTACGCTAATGGCTGAAGGTATCAGGTAACTTGGTTGTCCAGCAGCACCTTCAGCTGCTCGCCCAGCAGCTCCCCTGGGTCCCCGCCTGCGAGTTCACGACGCCGCCGACTCACCAGTTCCACGACGTCTGGGTGCCACGAGAAGGCGGCGACAAACGCCGTCGTGTTCACCACCGGAGCCTCGCGTCGAAGGGCTTCGTACAGCGTCCCTGAAGCGTGGACAGCCAGCACGTGGCTGGCGCATGCACGAAGCGAAGCGAACGCTCCGCAGTCGATGAAAGCCCGTCGGTTGAAGAGCTGCGTCGCCGTCTCTGAGTGTCCGTAGTAGATGGGGATCGCGCCAGCCAGGAACGCCGCCACCATCTTGTCGCTGACGCTGCCGGGCGTGCTCACGCTGTCCTCGAAAGCGATGGCGAACTTGTAGCCAGCGTACAACTCGACCTTTCCGTCCAGGTAGAAAGATGTCTCGTTCGTCATAGCAAGGGAGTCCGTCGTCGTCTCCTTTGGACGGCTGCCGGGGCACGCACCGACGGCGTCCACGTGGTCCAGGCCGTTGAGTAGAGTGGAGAAGTACTGGCGATGCGGCAGATCGCACTCGCGCTGTGCGTACTGGTCAATACAGAACTGGCGCTGGCGAGGCTCGGACGATGGTGCGTTCCTATCATGGAAGGACTGAAGCAGCTGCGTTGGGGAGTAGCGGCTACTCGCAGCAAAGGCAATGGACGCTGCTGGCAGGTGCAGTGGTCGTCTATGGGTCAAGCGCTCCGAACGCTCCAGCGGCAGCCGTGAAGAGAGGACGATCACGCGCCTGTCGACGCGCTCCACGTGCCCCAACATCACCATTCGACTCGTACGACGGTACTTGTTCACGTACGCCTCCATGATCTCATGTTGCTTCTCGCGATTGCTCGTCACGGAGGTCGGTGCAAACACGACGATATCGGGTGCGCTATGTGGCGTCCAGGCTTGACTGTCGAACTCGTCCATCACGAAGATCTCAGCGCCGGGGTATGCGATCGCCAGTAGACACTCGATCACGATCATGGCGTAGCGTGCACTGGGAGCGATGGCCACCGTCACGGCCGGTGCTGGTTCTTCACTCGCGACGTTGTGCTGCACGAGTCTCAGGATCGGACGCTGCATCGGCCTCTTCTGCAGCTGCAGCTCCAATCTATGCACGAGATCACGCCGCAATTGTCTACAAAAAAGCTTGCTGCGAGTGACGGGAAGATCGAGTGTCGCCACGACATGCTTGGCCATTTCATCACAAAAGAAATAGTAGCCGGATGAAAAAGGCGTGAACCGGAGACGGACGGTCTCTGGTGGAACTGCGGTCTCCTCGCGTCTGCGGACCGCAAAGTCGACGTAAACTGGATGCGTCTCCGCCACCCGCACGACTTTCATGGAGATATTGAGCGTTGCCAACGTGTTAAACGCTTCCTCGTCGTCAACATGCTCAAACGCGTCGTGTGCGGTCTCACTTTCGTCATTTTGTCCGCGCTTGAGCCACGTTGGGAAGTGGAAATGACTGCAGAAGCTGCGTTTGGCTTGGAGGTTCTCGTGGATCTGGCGCATGGCGGCTGCCGTGATGTCAGCTAGTGAGATCATTTCGTTCCTGCACAGGAAGTCGCGCAGGTTGCTGAACTGCGGTAGATGCGCAGGGTGGATCTGCATTGCCAGCGTCCACAGCGCCACGGAAACGTCGTCTAGCATACCAACGCTAGTTGAGGAGCTGCTGCGGATCCCTCCGACGCCTTGAAACATGGAACGATGCTGGCCGAGGAAGCGTGCGACGTCAGCGGAAAGAATGTAGTGCGGTCCGTTCGCAAACGGAGGGAGCTCACTCATTGAGTACTGTTCGTATGGTAAGTAGTACTTGCTGCTCGACGGATCTCGGCGTGGGTTCATGGCGCGGCCAAACTGCACGGCCCAGACTTGGCCACCGTAGAAGCGCGAGGACGGAAGCGCTTCGAGCATCAGCAGCTGCCTGAGCAGATCGAGACGCACGTACACATCGTCATCTGCGACCATCACGTAGGCCTTGGTGGTCGCTGGATCCACTGCTGGGCTTGCAGTCGTCCATTCAAAAAACGCGAGCACTTTGTTGACCAGGTCGTCGTACGCGTCGCGACACGAACGAAGCTCGTCGATCAGCAGGTCGCCATACTGAAGCTGTTCGGTTGCAATCTCGTCCTGAATGCGCTGTCGTTCCGTGTCGTTGAACTGGGAAAAGTCTGGCTGACAGCCGAGAAACACGACGCGAATCTCCGGCGACAGCTCACTTGCCCACGTCTCTCGGATGGCGAGCCGCGACGCAGCGCCGTTGACCACGCTGCTCTTGATGCCGATGGTGAGCTGGAAGGCGCTCGTAGGTGCTTCAGTCGACGGGAAGAACCACGACGCAGCAGCGGCTGCAGTATTAATACTGGCAGCCGTTGTCGTGGCGGAGAGCTCGGCGGCGCATTGATGGGGAGCGTCGCTGTCGGTGGAATTGCTGTAGTCGCTGCTCCTACCGTCGGTGTCTGCCAACGCAGCTCCCGCTCGACGCAACAGCCAGGCGGCTGCGCATATTGCCAGGCGACTGAGAGGGGTCATCACACGCTTGCACTTCTGCGTTGTCACTCACAGTGGAGATCGTGAAGAGGGGGGCGAAAAAATCGAACGCCATCTGTGAAAAAGTCGACGAATTGGATTCCTCTCGTTTGATTGGCTGAATATCACTCTCAATCGATGGTGATTGGATAGAAATGCACATGTTGCCTTTCTCATCGACTTTCAAAGCCAACGACGGCGGCGACGACGAACAGTGTCTTCAACACTGACGGCACGCACTTCTTGGGTCTTGTAGAAAGAGCGAGAGGAGCTCGCTCTATCGGTGCCTTGCATCACCGGGAGGAAGATAACCAGCGGTACGCCCGCACGAAGAATCGCGGTCATCAGCGCCTGAGGCGACTGGTGCGCGATGGGATCTCCCCCTGAGTGCGTGGGCCTGGCCGAGACATCGCGATGGCGAGAAGCGCGTCGCTTCGGTCGACGCCGAGTCGACAGGTTGACGGGAATGCGTAGGGGTCTCGCTGTGGTGGTAGTCGCAGGAAGGACACCGCCGGCTGCTTCGTTATCCGCACGCTCTCCTTGTGGTCGAGGACTCCTGTTGCTTGGATGTGATGGGCGCATGATCCACATCGCCACGCATCCGACAGTAGCCCATGCGGCGTCAACGAGTATCCCCAGCATCGCTATGAGCTGGAATGTTACTCGACTGGCTTGGGGATTCGGCACACTCGAAGCTAGTTTCGATGAAACATCTGCACACTCGGCGTCTTGTTTGTCGACTTCTGTCTTCTGTCTTCCGTCTACCTCAGGCAAAGAGACGGCGACGCACGTAGAGCAGCATGTAGGCTTGGCTCTGCTCTACAGCCTCAGTCGCGACAGGCTCAACGCTGCTGTCGTCGCAGTGGAGCCACTGGGTTGGCTTGGAGCCTGAGTCTCCATCCGGGTTAGCTGCTGCGTCTGGCGACGCATGCACGTACGACGTGAAATGGCCACCGTTTGCAGTGTCTCCATGGTGGCAGACTACTGCTGACAGGTCGTACACCGCGTCACGCACCACAGTCGCCGGTGGTGTCATGGGGCTTAGCTGAGCACTCGACACGAGCTCTCCAGCGATTGAGCTCTTCCGGTTGTGGGACTTCTTGTGGTTGCTATGATTCGGCGTCGCCAGTGAAGTGGGTTCGTGCATCTCGCCACAGAACTCGCGTAGGTCGAGACCTCTGACTGGAAAAGAAACGGCGTCTGTGATCTTGCGCTGTTTGTGGAAGTCGAGGCGCTTCAGGTGGAGCACGAGCAAATTTGGAAGCTTGTGCAACACCAATTGCTTGGTCGCGTCCACGTACCGTGAGCAACGCTTGCAGTAGATTTGATTCACGCCCTTGAGTCGTTCTTCCTTGGTGAATCGCTCCAGCAGCGTCACCAGAGACAGATCTTCGACTTCGGGCTCTTGATTAGATTCCTCTTTCTTACCGTTGCTGCTGCTCTTGCGTGCCGTCGCTGATGATGGAGATTCCAGGGACAGCGAGATATCCAGGAACGGGTCGTACGTGGAGCTCGCAGTGTCGCAAAACACGCAGGTCACGTCTGATCGAAACACACCGGCAAAGTTCTGGTGGACCACGCAGTCGCACAGCGAGTGGCCTGACGACGTGAAGCGTGGCGAAAGCAGCGACGCGGCATCTGGCTGCGAGACAACGCTGACTCGCGGTACAGTGTGTTTGTGGATGCCATTGAGAAGCGTGACGAGGAATTCATGAGCGTCTTGCTGGTGGGCGCCGATGAAGTCACGTGCATGGGACCAGAACGACTCCATGAACGACTGTGGTACGACAGCCGACGTCAGGTGTCGAGCTGTGAGCGTCGCGCGTGGCGCTGGGAACAACGTTTGCAGCAGAGACGACATCTCGCACGCCATGCAGGGGTCTGTCGCGGCCACTGGTGGGTTCGCGGTGTCCTGGTGCGTGTGGTGGCGTCGCTTCTGCTCGCAGATCGTCGTGTTGTGGCTTCGCAGCACGAAATACTCGTGCTGTAGCAGCGGGTTGTGTGCGAGCGCCTGGAGAACGGCGTTCATGTAGCACGTGTTGCCCATGTTAACGAGTCCACGACGCGCAGACGACCGCATGAGCCGACGCCGCAGCGCTGGGACGCGGGCTCGATGGCTGCCGTGAGATCCAGTGGCTGTGGTGGCTGAGTGGCGGTGCTGGTGCTGGTGATGATGCGATGGCGTCACGAGCTGCGTGAGCGCGAGCAGCGCCGGCGGGTACACGAAGTCGAGGCATCGCGCGCAGAAGAGCTTCTTCTTGCGCGGCAGCAGCGCTAAGCAGCCAATAATGGAAGGCGTTAGTGATATGGTCAGTTACGCAAACATGGATACACACAAGGCGACGTACCGAAGTGGTGGTTCGTGAGGATCGCGTGGGTCATGAAGCAGCTCTCGTAGTCGTCCAGATGCTCGCGCTGGCCGCGGAAGTCGCACGAGAGGCACGCGACGCGCTCGCGTCTCAGGTCAAGACGGCCTCCTTCGTCTTCTCCGTCGCCCGCCGCTGGCAGCCACTGCGTCACATCGCTCTGTCGCTGTTTGCGTAGCGTCTCGCGGATCGACTCACTGAGTTTCGCGCCGTCCGCTCGCGTCCAATGCACGCACGATGTAGTCGCCAGAGACTCATCATCTACAGCCTTGCGCTTGTTACGCGTGTGGGGAGAGTGCGTGCCCGTCTCAATCGCTAGCAGCGGCGCTGTGGCCGTGGGGAGAACACTGAGGATTCCAGTCGCGGTGTCCATTTTGGGCGTGGATCTGTCTGTCGGAAGGGAATCCGCTCGAATGAGGAGATCAGCGGGAGGAAATTATCCACCAATCAAAAACTCGTTCAATATGTTTTGACCAATAAACGTCGATTCTAAATTGAGCTGTGACGTGGGCCGAAATGGCTTCATGAGGCGTTCACGCAACGCCGACAGACAGCCACAACAGCTTAGTGGTGCCACCAAGGATAGATCTCCATCACTGTCTGCGGGCATTTGAGCTGCAGCATCACGCGGTGGCAATGACCGAGCGCGTGCTGCTGCTGCTGTCGCACGCCTCGGTGCTGGAGGCGCTGCAGAGCGATGACGTGCTGGAGACGCTCAACGACATCTCGCCGCTGTCAGACCACTACATCCCCACGCTCCAGTTCCTCATGCGACCGGACAACCGTACGTAGTATGGCATGCGAGTTATTGACTAGTGACAGCTTTGACTCATTCTGTTCTTGCACAGTCGTGGCGTTGGTCTTCAGTCTGCTTGAAGAGCCGCCCCGGGACGCGACGCACAGTCATCAAGCCGCACGTGAAGCCCAGGAGCCCACGTACGACGAGTACGTGATCGTGTTCCGAGCACACTGGGTGCTGTGCTCATCTGGCTTCTCGTCGCAGCTCATCTCGGCTCTGTTGGCTCTACAGCCACAGTCAGAGGCGTTCGAGCCGAGTGTCCCGTACCAGGCGCTGTGCGAGCGACTCGTGTCCTACTACTCCCGCGATCCTATGAACCTCGAGGCACTGATGCGGTTCTTGAACCTCTTCATGGACCAGTACTCTCCAGAGGTCCTGCTCACCTTTCTCGGTCCGACGTACGAGCTGCGCTTCGTGCAGACGCTGCTCGTGCTTGTCCACTACGAGCCGGTTCGTGACGTGCTGCAGCGGATCTACAACGAGGTTCCCGATACGTTTGTGTCGCTTCGTGGACTCGTGACGCAAATGCTGTGCCAACTCGCTCCTGAACGTGGCTGCTGCGAGTATCTGAAGGATGAGTTGCTTGCGAAGAGCGTGACGGAGGACCCACAGCATATACAGTTCTCGCGGATGATCTTCACGTGCGACCTGATGACAGATCTCATCCACGAGCATCGCCAAGGCAGTCTCGGGTACTATTTCATCCATCAGCTTAACAATGACGACACCCACGTCTCTCACTTGCTGGATGCTGCGCTGTGCGATCTGGAGGCGCTGCCCACGCAAATGGCCAACGAGTCCTATGCTATCAAGGTCCTGAACTCGCTTCTGCAGCAGGCTCAGTGTGGCTGCGTGTCCAAGATGGCGTTCTCGGCAGCGTTCGCACGGCAAACAGAGGTGACGGGCGAGCCAGCAGTGGACGACTCACTGCTAAGTCCTCACGTCGATCTGCCTTTGCTCTGGAAGCGGTTCATCCTCCGTCTACCGGAGCTGCTCGGATTTCTTCACATCCCACCGAGGCGTCGGTATCGCACGTGCCACATTCAGATGATCTACTTGATGCTCCCCTTGCTGAACGTGTCGTGCTGTGCTGTCGACCGAGAACTCATCAAGCACCAGACCATGGAGCAGCTACTCGACTTGGTCATCCGGTTCCCACAGGCCAATATCCTTCACTGTGCAATCTCACGGCTCTACATTGTCGCGCTCGAAGACTCGCCGTTCATGTTTGGCAAGGAACTGCCGGCTTTCCGCGCGGCGAACGATCCGCTTCGCCTGCACATGCTACTGAAGGGGGGGTTTGAGACGGTCATGCGAGTGTACGAACAGCATGAACAAGACTCGTCCGCCTCACCCCCGCCGCCACCAGCTTTCGTGGACATCGCCATTTCGTTTGATCAGGCCGTGACCAACGCCCACGCGCACTCGCCTCATCTCTTCAGTCGCTCCATCATGGAGCGGTGGCACGCCTTCCGCTCACGCGTGCTCTTGCCGACGCAGACACAGTGGGAAGAGCAACAGGGCCAGCCAGCCCCGTCCAGCCCACACAAATCGTTTCTGGATGGCGAGCTATACGACGCGAGTGAGGCTCCCATGGCATTACCCATTCCTGACAGGATGTCAGTCGGGCCTGCAGCCGAGCAGCTCCCTACTTCGAAGAGCGAGGGAGAACTGTCAACACCCATCCCGACCGTCGTCACTGCTGAGGAGATTCCGACGCCGTTGTCAGCGCTGTACAACGAGGAAGAAAAGTCGATCATGCTCCATGTTGCCGGATCAACTGCCGTCGCAGACCCGGCTGCTGCGGTGCTGCCCGTAGGTCTCACTTCGTCCTAATATCAAAGCGAAACAATCACCACTCTTCCTGCTGTATAACCAAAATTGACTTACTCTGCGTTAGTCGTGTCTGCCTCGGCATCTCCGTTTCCTTCCGGTTTCGATTCGTCGTCATGGACAGCTTCTGGCGCCACTTCACTGTCAAATGCTGGAAGAAGATCACGGAGGTACTGAGCTTGCTCCTCGCGTTTCTTCGAATCAGCACTGTCCGTCTCGGAAGCGAGAGACTCCAGCTGCTCGCGCAGCACAGTAGCCACGACGTCGGCATCGATGTTGCGCTCGTGGAACTTGATCATCACGTAAGCTCGGATCTTGCGCGAGAACTGACTGAGATGGGCGACCACCAGCGCCACGCGCTGCAGCACAAAGAGTCCAGCGTCGAGTCGGCGCAGGTACAGTATATCTTGGGTGTCGTCGTCGTCGTCTTCGTCTTTATCATCCCGTGCGGTAGCCGCCTCGACTCGTCCGTGGTGCTTCGCGAACAAATCAACTAGACGGTCGAGCTTTTCCATGTCATTCTCGACGAACTTGGCGTGGAACCGAGCCAGGACGTCGTTCTTCGCGTCTTCCTGGAGCGTGAAGCACAGCGACGCCATCACACTCGTGACGCTTTCGACTTCTACCGCTCGAAACTCCTTGTTCTTGGCCAGTTTCTTGCCCATGAATACTGGAAACGCCGTCTTCAGACCGCCGATCTCCACAAAGCGTTCGCAGTTGCGAGCGTGGTGCATCAGCGCATGGTCCAAGACTCGCAGCGCCCCAGTGAACACGTACTGCTTGCGGTCTTTCATGAAGCGCAGCATCAGCTCGAGACCCTCCAGGCGACGGAATTGGTCCTGGCCTTCGTGCTCGAACAACAAGCTGCACAGCGAGTTCAGCAGGTTCTCGACGAGCTCCTCTTCTTCGTCGTCGTTTGGATTGCTCTTGCGGAACGGGGCGAGCGCCTGCAGTAGTTGGTCAAGGCGACTAGTACTCTGCTGGCTGCGGACGTCCTTGGAGGTCTTTGTCAGGAACTGCTCGCGATTGCGGCGGTCACTCTGGACCAGGATGGACAGAACCTCGCTGGCGTACAACTTGTTGCTTGAGAACGGTCGCTTGGGCGACAGCACTTGCAGCAGCACTGAGAACACGCGCGTGGTCGCTCCTAGCGTCACGGCGGCGGCCGGCTCGACGTCCACAATGTTCTCGATGATCTGGAGCGCGTGGTACACGCCAGCGGCGCTCGGGTCTTGTTCATCCGTGTCCTCATGTGCCTTCTTTCCATTGCTAGTCTTGTTGACGTCGTCGTCCAGATCCTCCAGCGTCTTGACCAGCAGCGGTAGGAAGTCCTGGCTCACCAGGTGCTGCACCAGCGCCGTCGTGGGCGCCAGCGCGCTCGGGTCTTCGTCCACGTCTGTGAGATCGGCCAGCAGATTGATCACATCGAGCCGCACGTCCAGGTTCTCGTGGGCCAGCAGCCCCAGCAGCGCCGCCACGACCTGCAGCTCCACCAAGTGCGGGTACAGCTCCGGCTGCGCGGCGACGGCCTTCCACTTGGCCAGCTCCTCGTCCAACTGGATCTCCGACTCCATGAACTTGGCCGGCTCGTCACTGTACTTGCTGCGCACCAACGCGTTCTTGCGGATCGCCTTGTCCAGCGCGTGCGCCATCGTCTTCAGCGACCGCGCGTCCACGTCTTCCACGTCGTTGGCGTCGGCCTCGGCCAGCAAATGCGCGATTTTCTCACGTGACAGCGTCGCGCCAGCGTCACGACGGCGTTTGCTCCGCGCTACAGAGTCGGAAGATGCGTCGGCGCTGCGCTTGGACGCCCGCGTAGCGTCGGAAGAGGCCTCGGCCTCCGCCAAGACGCGCTCGAAGTGGTCGTCCATTTCCACGCCGGGGTGGCTCTGATCCAGTTCTTGGATTAACGGGAATGCGTTCGAAATAGCGGGAATTCCCGCTAAATGATTTTCCTGTGATAGCTCATATTGCATATCAGAGGAGAAACGGCCGCCCGTTTTCGCCGAATGGGGACGTTTGATTGGCCAAAATGCTATCCAATGAAATCGCGCGCATCAGTGAACGATCTTCAAAGGGCGTGAACATTCTGCACGTCACCAGCATGAAAATGCTCCACGCGACGAAAGGCTACACGGCGTCGCCATGGCACCAGGACACCAGCTTCATGCACGTCTAAGTGCCCGCTCGCCACTGAGTCCATTAAGCATTTTGCATCGCCCCCGCCACTCGAGCATCGACTGACCATGACGCTGCACTCGCCCGCGCGCAGTGCGCCGTACGCCACCAGTGGGCTAGCCAACGCCTTCTCCGACCACCAAGACGAGCTGGTCAAGCCAACCGCCAAGCCTCCACAGCTGCAGAAGCAAGGCTCCAAGCTCGGCCGCTTCCTCTCGCACGTCCACGAGCGCCTCGTCATGCGCTTGGTCTGTTGCGCTCCAGCGTCCGTCGTTCTGGAGGTCGAGTTCGAAGACGAAGACTTCTGCCGACCACAGAACACGGAGATCAACAAGATCGGCACGAGTCTGCTGCTGAAGAAGCAGAAGTCCCAGAAGTCCGCGTCGGTGGTGCCTGTGCTCAAGCACACGAAGCGTGAGTCTGATCGCGACATCCCGACTAATGAAGAACTCGAGAAGCTGCCCATCGACCTGTCTTTTGTGCTCAACGACGCTGAAGACGATGTGACCTACACCACCAATGCCCCGCACTCTCCCGCCCCACCCGCTACGCCTCGTCACGCCGCACTCATGCAGCGTGAGAAGCAGCTTTCCGCCCTCCGTCTCCAGCAATCCGCCCGTTTGATCCAGCGCCGCTGGCGCCAGTTCGCCACCGACGTTGAAGACGATGGTGAGAAGACCGACTTGGAGACTGACACCGAACAATGCAACGATAACACCCGCTCCACCAAGACCCGCCGTCGCCGCATCCGCAAGCACCGCGGTCGCAAGAAGAAGCGCAACTAAGTGCACCGTCCGTCCAAGCGATTCGAAGCCATGTGGCAGCGACGAGGGAAGCGTTTGCGATCCGCTTATCACTTCTGTGACTAGTGTTGAGCGCAATGTCCCCTTTCGCTGATACTCCGCACGGTTTCGAATTCCAGGCGGTCAAGCACTGTTGGTTTGGCGTCCTCGCAACCAACAAGGTAAGTTGAGAGATCGAACCGAAGCAAATCTTCGAGAACCGCAGGAAGAACCATCGCACGATGTTTCCTCGTAGCTCCTCATCACGGGCTATTCGAGCATCTTCCTGCCCCTCGGTCCCCATCACGACCGTTGCCGCGCTCACGCAGCGGTCTCGAAGGCTTCCAGGCTCTCTCTCCTCCTCCTCGTTCGTGCGGGCGTCTCCAGAACATAGCATCACAGTAGTAGCAGTAGTAAGAGTAGCAGCTTAGCCGTAGGATTATGTATGTCCTCTCTCATCTATTCTATAGGAAACACATGCGTCCATTTCTCCATTCACTCTGAGGTTTTGCGCTCTTCAACTGGCTGCGCGTGGCGAGCCGTACGACTGTTTCCATACCGTCGCGAGTTTTCGACTGACGCATCGATGGAGCGATGCAGTCGACGCAACTCGCTCTTCAAAGTCTCCACGTCGTTCTCTAGCTGCGAGGAAAAGACGGACGCCGCGGACATCGACATGGAAGCCACGGACGACATCAGCGACTCTCGTAGTGTGCTGTCCCACATTTGTCCTCGCGTATTCGGCTGAGGCGCCGGGCTGTTGCTCTCGAAGTGATCGTTTTCTTTGTTATGCTCTCCATTCTCACGAGCGTCGAGTGGTCTGGCTTGCTGTCTTTCCACGCGGACTGGAGATCGGCTTCGAGCCTTGTAGTACGCAACTTCGCTTCTCAGACGGTCGTTTTCGGCTTGTTCGTCGCGCAATTGGCTCACTGTCGACGCTAATTCGGCCTGCGCGTGGACGGACAGCATCTCAAACCGTGGCATTTCGTTGTCAACCACAACTTGCAATTCGTGCTTTTCGCTCTGCGCCGTCTTTAGTTGGTCTCGTAGGCGCGTGTTCTCCTCCGTCAGCACATCGATCTGAGCATCTAGCTTGAAGAATTCGTGGCCAGCCGTGCGTCTCATTTCGGCGCCAGACTGTGACCACGCGTCATCGCCTCTCACGTCTCGGTCTCTCTGTTGCGCGGATAGACTCTCTTGCATCATCTCCACCTCCTCTTTCAATGACTTGGCAAGTGCACGCAGCGCCACAATTTCATCTGCTTGGCGCTGATGGTCCGCCATAACACGCTCTAGCTCTTGACGTAGTCGCTCGCACTCGGTGGCGCAGTCTGGTGCTTCATCACTGCGTGCAGCTGACGCCACGGACGCGTGGAAGGCGCGCCGCACAGCGTCGTGGACCAGGCTCGTCCCGTTCCCTTTCGCAGTGCTGAGTCGCTTTCTCACTGGTGCATTAGAGGCGCAGTTGTCTTTATTTCGACTAGTCGCAGGCTTCTTCTTCACTGTGGTAGCTGGCTGCCGTGTGGCTTTTGCTGCAGCAGGAGCGGGCTTCGTCGGCGTCTGATGCTTCGCGACGGACGCTGCTTTCGCCGATTTGGAGGCCACAACAGCGCGTGGTCCCTGCGTCTCTGTCAGCAGCCACAGTGCGGAGCCAGGTAGCGCTGCGGGCGTCGTCTTCGTGGACGATTTGCGTCTCGCGCTCTTGGTCGTAGCCATGATTGTGTGTTCGAAAAGATCGAAAGAGTGTGCGGCCTTTCTTGTTTATGGAAGCGATCGAAAATGGAATAGTGCCGTATCTTACCAATTGAAAATAGCTGTCCGGGATCGAGAGATTGTTCACACCATGAGCAGCGACGAGCAGCACCATGGGCATCTGCTGGAGCTCAAGCATGTCGTGAAGAGCTGGAATGCGAGTCAGCAGCATGGCGCTCTACGAGGGTCGCAGGGACTAGGGAGGAAAACCGAGGGAGCCGAGACTGACACCCGCGTCATGCAGTGGTTGCGCGGCGAGCCAGTGGACGAGCGAGAGGAAGACTCGGACGTGACAAGAAGCGCGGTCTTACCGTACGAGCCGTCAGTAGTCGATAGTGAGGACCAGAGAAGCAGCTGCAGTGACCTGGAAGAAGATGGAGAAGACGATGGCAAGGTGACCTGCCCTCGCACTGTGGGCCAGATCAAGCACGCATACCGGACCCGCGCAAGAAAAGAAGAGGCCGTGAAAGATCGTCGAGCGTTTGGTATTGCACGCAAGCAGAAGGAGCGACTGAGGCAGTATCAGCTTCAAGCGAAGAGCACCGTCAAGGCTTCGGACAGTCGTGCCGCAGGTCAGACGCAGGACACTTATGTGCAAGTGATTCCCACAGCATCCACCGATGTAACAACGGAGCACGGCGCTGAGGATCCGGACGAGTTCCGACTCGACGCGGGTGCACTCGTGGCTCACTCCGCGTACCGCGACAGCATGCTGCGCGTGATCCGTCGGCACTTGAGCTCCGGTCGCAACGCCGTGCTGAGCGTCGTGCTTCCGTCGGCGGATTCGTCCGTGGAGCTCTCCAGTCTCAAGCTCGCACTGCAGCAGCTCTGCTCAGAGAGCTTGTTGTTCTGCGTGCGCGACCAAAACGTCCTCGCAAGCGTCGACCACGAGCGTGGTGTCGTCACGCTGGAGCTTCTCACGCGGCAGCAATCTTCCAACATGGCTACACTCTGCTAAGTTTACCTCAAATCATTGCGTACCTAGCTACCTCTAACAGTTAGTAAGCGCTCTTCCTCGCGTCCAAACCTCCATCATTTGATGATTCCCGACCTCACGCCATTCGACAAACAAAGATGAATAGCCTGGGCAGCGACTTGCTCGGCGTGGCGCTGGTCGTGGACGACATCCACAAGGGATGCAACCTCGCCTTCCGGTACCCGGCGCCACCGGCATCTCTCGACCACGTCTCCAGCTTCCACAAGCTCAGCGCGCCGCTGCTGGCCAAGCTCTTCCGGCCCAAGAACGCCCTGTGCAACGCCAGCTTCGAGCTCGTGATTGACGACCTGCGCTTCGTCAGCCACCCTGTGCTCGTTCCGCGGCGTGCTAGCGCTAGTTCAGCGGCTACGGGCGTGACTGCGACCGGCGCTGCGGCTCCAGCGGCTCTGACTGGCCCTTCCGCAGTCGCCAACGGACCTTCCCAGCCAGCGAACGGCTCGGCGCCGACCAGTGGCAACGGCGCTCAGCAGCAACTACAGCTCCAGACGCAGCGTGAAAACGACACGACGATGTTCAACGTCATCTTCGTGCTGGACGAGCACCGCCAGCAGCCCTTCCAGCAGCGTCCGCAGCAGTACGCGGCGGACTCGACGACTAGCGATGGAGATGGAGTTGGCAACTCGAGTTCCAACGACGACGCGCCATCGAAGAGTAGCGATGAGCGTCAAGGCGATGAGCACACGCGTGAGCAGCGCTGCAAACAGCGTATCGCTGCATTCCGCACGATCGCCGCGCAGCTGGCGAAGGGGCTTCTCCACGAAGAGCTACGCGCCGGATTCGTCACAAGTGAAGTGAGGGAGCTGCTCCACACGCGCGATGAGCTGCTGCAGAACGAACGGCTGCTGCTCGCTTCAAACGGCAACGGAGCCGGAGGAAACAGCAACGCTAGTGCCAGTGGCGCGGCTAGTGGAGGCGCTGGAGCCGTCGGCGGCAGCGGTGGATCCAACGCCAAAGACAACAGCGAGACGACAAGCCAGACCGTGTTGGAGGTGGATCCACAGACGCTGATCGACGTGTCGCTGGGCAAGAGCGTGCTAGCGAATGACTTGAAGAGCGTCTTCCATGGTCTGGAAGAGACTGGGACGGCCCACGTCGTCATCAACCGATGGGTCAAGCTTTCGCTCACCCTCACAGACGCGGTCTCGCTCAACATGCAGAGCCTACGGCCGTACCAGACGCTACTGCTGTTCACAGAAGAAGATGCAGCATTGCGTGCGCTTCCCCCTGACCACTCCTACCAGCTACGTGTGATGATTGCGGCAGCTAACCCTCTGAAAAGCTTCCAGGATCTCGCGCTCGAGACGTCGATCCCCATCCACCAGCTCTTCCGACTCGCCGCGCATCTCGTGTACTGGGGTTGTGGGCGAGTCGTCGACACCATCGCGATGAACAACTACTACCAAGCGCACCCGAAGAAGTCGCTGCGGTCCACGTCGGCGCTCGCACTCGTGTTCAAGCGCAGGTTTCCACCGTACGAACTGTGTGAAGTGCTCTCCACTTTCAACGGGGCTCGGCGTCTGGGCGACTCAGTGAAAGGCCACGCTGGCTCCAAGAAGATTGAGTACATTCACATGCTGATCTGGCTGCTGCAGCGCGACTTCATCATCCAGCTCCATCGTTACGTGTACTTCATGGTGCCGTCCGACCACGAGACCAACGTCGAGCAATACCCGACGGGAGGAAAGCACTCCCTCGCTATGAATCGCCAATTCCGAAGCGACACACGCGAGAGCCGATCGTTTAGCCAGATCTCTGCTGAGAGTGAGTACGATGACAAAGCATCCGCAGTGCCAGTCCCATTGTCGAATGTGCCAGCGACTGGAAACCCACGCCTTGGTGTGTCAGACCGAGAACGGGCATACCTGGACCGCATCGCTTCGTCCAACCCAGTGTTCACGCTTTTCAAGCGGCTCTGCCCCTACTTCCATGGCCAATACCACCTCGAAGAGATTATGTGGAGGGAGAACGTGTCGCGCAGTGAGCTGCGAGACGTTCTCGCCGCCTACCAGGGCATCATCGTGTGTTCTCTGCATGAATAACCTTACTATTAAATTGGTGTCGACCCTTTACGGTCACCGTCAGCTTCTCTATTGTGGCACTCGCCGCAATTTCTCGACGGTGTCCATGATCGTGTTCTCAAAAGCCTTGCTCTCTAGCAAAATGCCACTCACGTGGCCCGTTTTGAGGTGGCGAAACTGGGCTGGCGGCCATTTCGATGCGAGTTTCGTCCACTCAGGATTCGTCGATCCGATGTACTCGTCTTCCGTGCCTACCACGAACACCACTGCATCGGAGCGCCGTGGCGGATTGAAGTTGTCGATGTCCGTGATAGACAGGAACGTGCGCATGCGCTTCTTCGCTTGCTGCACTGGGTCTTCGTCCTCGAACGAGGCTTCTTGAGGAGACGCAGCCGTCGTAGCTTGGCCTTGGAGCATGCCGTCTAGCAGCTGCAGCTCGTGCTGCTTGTAAAGAGAAGACCAGTTACAAGACGCGGCGAGCAGTCCTTCCGTGAAAACTGGGACGGCAGATGGAGGTGCGAGCCATGCAGTAGCACCGACGTCTCCTGGGTATACGGACGCCACCATAGCGGCGTGGAGACCGCCCATACTGCTTCCAGCGACGACGAAGTGGTCATAGCCGTGGTGTTGCTTGAAGTGCGCGAGCAACGACTTGGCTTCTTCGATAGTCGCTTGCCCAAGGATCGGGAGGTCGGATACTCTAAGTATTCACACAGTCAAGTTAGCCACCTCACAATTGGCACCCGATTCAATCGAACTGAGCAGTACCGCCGCAGCTTGGAGCCCTTCTGGCCTTCAGGGCGACGGCGACCGTAGAAGGGGCCTTCCAGGATCTGATGCAAATGACACAAATCAAGTTAGTGGGCGTCTAGGCAGACCTCAATCGATGCTCAGTCCTCACCAGAGTCGCCACGCCACGCTTGGCCAGTGGAACGCCGATGCTCGTGCGACGGTGGATGAAGCCGTGTTCACCAGTGCCTGGTAGTAGCACTGACGGAACGAATACAAACGTCAGCTAACTCACGCATCAATCATCCCATGGCCACGTGAAGATGGTTTCTTACGGATGAGGGTCTTGTTGGGCGTTCCGTCGGCATTCAGAGGCCATTCGGTCGGCGTCACGAGCTCACAGAAGGCGTCGACGCTCTCTTCAGGCAAGAACTGCATCGCGTTGGGTAGTGTGCTCTTGAAGCTTCCTTCCCGGATGCATACGCGCGCCTTCGCTGTCAGCCGCGCGGGCGACCACGTGATGTCTTGCGGCGTGAGCGGACTGACTTCGCTCATGCGGTGGCTCTGCAGCACCTCACGCAGACGCTTGGGCGTGTTGAGGTCACCCCAGCCGTCGCAGAAGAAGCCGTGCGGGAACAGCAGCGGGTTCTGCGTCACGCGCGCCGTCACGCGATCGAGATAGCGGTGGTGCGCGGCGGTGATGCGGTCCAGGAGGCGACTGGGCGAGCGCAGCAGCAGGCCGATGATCCCCCACGGGTGCACGACGGGCAGCTCCCAGTCGGCGAGCCGCACGGGCGATGGCAGCGATAGTGAAGGCGGAGCCACACGCAGCTTCACGGCGAGCCGCGCGAGGCTCTGGCGCGCCGACAGCATGAGAGGATGCGGATCGGATCGGAAGCCCGCGGTGGTTGATGACGGATGATTAGTGAGGTGGTCGGATGACCAGAACAGCGAACGGCGGGCGCATGGAGCTGGTCGGCCGCAGAGAAACCGAGCAGCTACGCGGCGCTGATTGGCTGAAAACACGCAACTGCAACCCTAACGTGCAGACCAGTTGACACGATAACCTGAATTTCGATAAGAAGCTGTCTATCGGTTCTTAACTGCTATTGGTGTGACTCTTCATCGTTTCTGGTGGTTGATGAAGTGCAGAGAGAGCAGTGCGAGGACGCGCACGACGATGAGTGGGACGAGGAGCATGCACACGTTGTGTCCGATGTCGTCGTAGCGGATCTCGAAGACGGCGTCCAGGTACTGCTGCACGGTCATGGGCGGGCTGTTGGGCACATTGGAGATCACCTCGCAACCGACTTGGCCTGGCTCACTGCACTCGCCCAGCAGATATGCTGACAGCAGTGAGAATGTATAGCGAGGCGGCGAGACGGCGTGGAGCCACTTGTAACCCCGTGGGATGGCGGATGCTGGCGGCGCGAAGCCAATGAATAGCACGAAGATTGAGCTGAAGAGCATGCCGACCAGGGCCGCGACCTCCACGCTGGGCAGTGCGAAAGACAGGAACTGGCCGATGTACACCATCACAAGCACGTGCAGCGATGTGTAGAGCCAGAAGACCACCAGTCGGTCCAGCCCCGTGAAGCCGGCCATCGGATAGAAGATGGCAGAGTACAAACCCACGGAGACGAGGACGTACGGG
>JAADVL010000592.1:0-20413 GCA_023334995.1 Pythium sukuiense | reverse complement strand
GAGCCATCTTCCAAGTTAAAGCACAAGATCGTCAGACGAACGCAGTGCTATAGCGGGAGAAGACCATTGAAAGCCGCACCGCATCCGTAGGCGATGTTGCCGAGTGTGATGAGCGTCCAGTACGGGATCACGCTGCTGCTGTCTTCGGCCGTGGAGCTTCAAGCTCTTAGAACGAAAGTAGACAACCTGATCCTGGAGGATGAAGCGAGAGTTCGCGAGATTGGGCAGCTGCAGAGCAGGCAGCGGAGCCTACATGCAGCGACTGAGGCCACCAACTCGGCACTCGCCGCACTTGGGTCGACCCTGAAGACCCACGAGTCGAGACTCGCTGCACTTGGGTCGACCCTGGAGACCCACGAGTCGAGACTCGCTGCACTTGGGTCGACACTCGCCGCACTTGGGTCGACCCTGGAGACCCACGAGTCGAGACTCGCTGCACTTGGGTCTACACTCGCCGCACTTGGGTCGACCCTGAAGACCCACGAGTCGGACCTTGGGACACTTACGGACCGTCTCGACCGACTGGAGGCGAAGCTCAACGGTGTTGGCGGTGGCCATGGCTGAGAACGCAGCATAGACTACCGCAAGCAGCTATGCGATGAAGTAACGTCGATCAATCGTTCTTGAATGCAATGCCACACACACAGTAGTGGCACCATCCATATACCGCACTTGTGTGTACACCGACGTATGATGATCGCTCTGTCCGCAATTCTGTACAATCGACGTGTGAAGAGCACAAACCCCAGTGTTGTATCTGCTCGTTTTATTCAGGACATGACGGAATATTGTCCACCCTGGTGTGCATAAAAAGTGCGCGAAGTTGACGGCGAAACGCACACCGTGGTGTCTTACGACTCTCGCCTCACAATGGTCTCATCTTCTGTACCACACGGATGGTCTCCTCCACCGTATCTGCCGACAACTTCGTGGGCTCACGGCCCGAGGGGATTCATTGCGCTGGTAATAGATGCGTTTGCTAACAGTAAAAACCACGGCAGTGATTGGATGTGATCAGCGCAAACTGCAGCGCACCCGAGCCAAAGTCTATTTTGATAAAGTAGCCAGTAGCCATGGCTACAGACTTCAGTGTACTCGCTCTCGCACTTCTCAGGCTTGGGGAATGTATGCTTGTAGGCTGGTACCGTACACCACACAATAACTGCTAGAAGGGATCACAAACGACACAAAGCGATGGCCTCGACAAGCCTGCGCAAGTATTGATGATAACACTGGGCGCATCGTTGAATGAATGAGACTGAGTTGGCACATGCTAATATCCCCGTTGTATTTTCGTTCACACACAAGGGGTACTCAGTGCCAAGCTGCACCAGCTTCGGACGGCGCTATTTTGAGAATCTAGGACAGTCCTCAGTCAAAAGATTGCAAACATTCCAGCGACTTCTCAAAGACTATTTCCATACAACAAGCACCACCACCTCCATCACCGTTGCGAGTCGCACACACAGTCGATGCCTCAGCAGTCAGCTGAAACTCGTCCATCAAGGACACGCCCGCATCGTATCCTGTCAAGAGCCGCTGCGTTCTTCCACGTCGAGCGCCACGGCAAATACTCAGTGGAGCGACCGGCAGATTTGTACTCATTTTCCACGAGCAGGACGCACGAGCGGCTCACACGCGCTGTCTTCTTCTACTTATCTTCACGCCCGCGCCATCGCTTTTACTCAACGGCCTCATCGATGTGGTGCCATTGTCAAACCCGGATAACCCGTCGGCATCTCAAAAGGTCTTCTGGATGCGCGTGTTTGTTGTTAGCGTGAGTATCGGCGGCATCATCTTCAACCAATACCGCGTCTTCATACCCGAACTAGCACGCAAGATGACCACCGCGCGGATCCTCATCATCGCTGTCGTGATTGGAGCTGTGTGGGTTTAGTACCTCATCGCCAACAGCACTTGGATTGGGTTTCCTGTGCCGTTTTCCATGATCGTCGCAGCGCCCGTCTTCACCGTGTTGTTTTGGTTGAGCATGTTCCTCCTTTGGTGGCGAGAGCTTCTCGGTAGCAAAGCCTTCCGCGTGGAGCTACGACGCGCCTACAACGTCGTCCTCGTCCAGTGGGCGATTGTCTTCGTCTACCCTGCGTATGCTTTCCTGTTTGGCCAGACCAAAGGCGCTACGCAGACCATTCTTGCGCGCGTGCTGCCACTGATGAAGATGTCAGCGTGTGCGGCGTTCAGCTACGCGCTGAGGTTCCACAATGAAGATATGAGACCCGAGGTCGTGCCTTCCAGCGTAGCTGTAAAGGTTAGGGATACACTGTTGAATAGTTTCGGTCTCATATTGGGAAAATGAACGACATTGGCTTCTTCACGCTCCTTACAAAGGCTTAGAAACACGTTTCAGAATGGATTTCGACGGCATCCAGTAGAATGCGGCGCCCACACAGTGAACACAGCACGCTAGGAGCCATCTCAGGGTCTGCTACGACCGCCTTGTGCTGCTGTGTTGGCAGTGGCATAATCACCGCTGACATCGTCGCGCGACGGGGTGACACAGGCCTCGCCACGACAGAGGAGCGATGGGAAGACACCACAGTCAGGCCTAGTTTGGCGTGGAGCTCATAGGAAGGCGTCGGTGGTGAGATCCATTCACAAAGTCGAGTGGTTTCGAGGGATGGCACGAGTTGCTTGCGGTGCGGGTCGTAAAAGAGCTCCACACGCACAGGATCTGGCCCATTTCCGGGAAATTCAGCCGTGTTCTGGTCGTTTTCAGTCTCCAAACACCTCTGAACGACGTCGTAACGCTGTCGAATGTGTTCTTGGAGCCACGAAAACGACGTTTGAGACGTATAAAACACGCGGAATCGAGCTTTTCGAGCACCGTGGGCCCCGAGAACGTCGACAAAACACGACCCCCCGCCTTCGTCGTCACCCTTGATGGCTCGTTGGAGAAACAGCCTCTTGATGGTGTCTCCGTTTGCATCGCAGCTTCCACGACGACTACCAGTGCTGCTGCTGGTGAAGCCGCTTCCGAAGACGTGGGCCCACAAACTGAACGACAACGCCTTTTCGCCCTTGTCCATGAGACTGCTGCTGCTACCACTGCGACCACTCGTCGCAAACTGTTCACGCCGGGTCTCCGGCTTAGAAGGATGAGCCATCGTCGAGTGGGCACGCTGCAAAGTTGGTTTACCATCACCAGCTTTGGAGCTCGTCACCTCTCTTAGCATCGCGTGGAGTCGCATCTTGAGTGTCGACTCCATAGCGCCACACTTGTCGCTGATCGTGAGCAGCTTGGTGGCTTCCGTGAGCATCTCACGCGCCTGCTTTGCGTCGTCTCTGCGGTGGAGAGCGTAGTCGCCAGCACATTGCAGAGCCAAGCAGCTCAAGTACACAAGGGAGTGTTCCCTCGCCAACCGAAGACTGTGCTGGATCTGCGCCAACGCGAGCTTCTCTTTGATCGGCGACTTGCTGTGCATGTTCAGGAATCCACTGGTCAACCACGTGAACGCATCGAGATCTGGCTCATCTAGCCGCGTGGAGACCTCCATCGCTGTGGTCAGTAGACACGCGACTATCGGGTCTTCTTCGCTGTCGATCGAGGCTGGATTGTCATGCGAGATCTGGAGCGTGAGCTTGATCTTCTCATAGATGACGTGTCGCCATGCGTCCCGTAGGAAGCGGCCGAGTGCATCTCCCGTCGACTGGCTCGTCTTTGCTGATACCGTCGTTGTTATCGGAGACTTTGGTGCGAAGTCTCTGCTGTTAGCCTTCACGTTCGCTGATTTCTGGAGCGATTCGACGGCTGCTGTGTCACTCAGATCCAAGTAGTCGACGTCCATTTGTGGGGACGTGGCTGCAACCATAAGCGATTCGAGAAACCATCCTCGCGCCAAGTTGTGCTCGAATTCCAGCCACAGCAGCAGTATAGACGACGCTCCATGGACCTTGAGAACGAGGTCTTTTGTTCTTGTCGCGACGCTTTTATTGTTCGTGTTCGCTGCCGCTGCTGCCGTTCGATACGTCATGAAGACCTGCGCGATGGCTTCTGTAGGGATGGTGAGACTGTGGGCGTAGTCGTCATAGTTCTTGAGATGGGGACAGATGAAGCCATGGCTCTTTAGCGCATTGCCAGCTTCCGACGCGTCACAGGCGCAGCTTGAGGGCGTTCGATCCTTGCGGCGAGCGAAGATCTGGAGCTGGCGGTTGGCGATGGCGACAAGCAGCTCACTTGTGGACTGGAAGGCAGGAGGCGTCGACGCCTTGGCGCTTGCTGGGATACGACACACGACAGCGTAAGGACACCACTCGATACTGTCGTCCATCGTAGAAGAAGACTTGGGCTGAAGAAGAAGAAGAGAAACACTGAGAAAGCCACCACTGCATTCAAGCTTACCGTAACGTTCTAAGAATAGAGACCGTGGTGGTGAGTATCTGCGACGTATGTCGGTCTCCTCTAATTGTGCTGCACGAGCCACAGACCCCAATTCACAGAGAAGTCACCGAACGCCTCAAGCGTGGCAAGCGGGTGGTTGTCTTCTGGGTACCACAGCGTTCGCGTCTCGACACCAAGCGAGCGCAGCGCATCTCGAAGCTCCAGGCCTTGAGTGGGTGGGACACGTCGGTCCTTGGCACCGATGCCGAGCAGCACCGGCGTCGTGACCTTGCTGAGGTCGTTGGAGAGAGGCGAGTGATGCCACAGCTTGGTCAGGATCGCAGCACGGACGTCTGGGGTCAACGGCGTCAGCGCCTTCTGCTTGTGGCTGTGCTGCAGCGACTGAGTCGCGTGGACAGCATCGAATCGCTTGATACCCGTGACCGCGAGGCCCCAGTCTGGAATATCCGTGACCGAGAACATGCTCGTGATGTTGATGACTGGATTGCGAGCCACAGTCGAGCGGTAGAAGCCTGGGAACTGCGTGATGAAGTGCGCGACCAAGAAGCCGCCGTGGCTGCCGCCCGAGCAGTGGACCTTGTCCTTGTTCAGTGGGAGACCACTGGTCTCAAGTACGTGCAACAAACCGTAGTGCGAGTCGTACACGTCCTGGGTGCCAACTCGGCCGATCAGCGACTCGAGCGGACGCAGACCGTAGCCGGTGCTACCACGGAAGTTGACGCTGACGATCGCAAAGCCCAAGGCGGCAATGTACTCGTACATGACTCGGTAGGTGACAGGGGAGCTGCCGTGTGGTCCACCGTGGACATCCAACACAATTGGGTAGCCTTCAGCAGGTGGAGCAGCCTTTGGCAGCCACACCGTGGCTTCAAAGTCCGACGTGCTTGTGACCTGAGGCAGCAAGTGAGGCTGGATGACGTCGCTGATCACTGGCTGTGACTTCTTAGAAGCAGGATCGTCGGAGACGCTCGTTGGGATGGAGTATATCTTCCAGTCGCCGACGTACTTAACCTTGCTGGTCTGGTCAACGATCTCAACTGGCTTCTTCACGTACTTGCCCGTGGCCAAGTCGATCTGGACCAGGTACACGCTCGACGCACGCACAGGCGACGCCACGGTCACGAGGAACCACCCGTTTGGAGCGCGGTCCAACACGACCTCAGCGCCGATCTTCTCGCCATCGACAAGTGCAGGGTTGTAGATCGTCTTGGTAGACACGTCGACGTACTTCCACAACGTACGCGCACCGAGCTGCGTGTCGAAGAAGATGAACTTGCTGTCCTTGGTCCAAGCCTTCTTCGACAGCGAGCCGAGGAACAGTCCGTTGAACGCCGACGTCGGGTTCTGCGAGTAGTTGAGCTCAGGTTCCTGTACGATATCGATGACTGTCGTGGTCTCCTTGGTCTCCCAGTCCAACACCGCCAGCAGACTGGCCGTGTTGTGTGTCGCGACGTCACGCGTCGCCAGGAACGCGAGCTTCTTACCATCCGGCGAGAAACGTGGGCTACGGATCGACGCGATCTGCTTACTGGTTTCGTCCGTGTACTTGAGCTCGATCTGCTTGGCCTCTGGAGCTGGCGTCGTCTCATCACCAGTGGTCAGCTCGACGTGGTACAGAGTGATCGGGCGGTTGTAGCAGTAGATGATACCAAGACGCTTGGGCGAGTCGACCTCCGTGCCTGCAAACACGATTCCCTTGTCTTCTGGCGTGAACTGCACATCCGCGCAGGTCAAGTTCGACGGAATGCCCTTGACTTCTTCAATCTTGCCAGTCGCAAGCGTCGCAATGAACACGGAACCAGTCTTCTTGCCAACGTACTGCTCGCCCCAGTCGTCCTCGTGCTCGAACTTGGTACCAGGCACGACTTGGGCCTTGGCATCCGCAGCTTCTTCGGTCTTCTTCTCCTTCTTCGAGTTCACATTCTCGTAAAACGACTTTGTATCCGCCGCCTTTTTCTCCGCGACGTACGCGATGCGCGTCTCGTCGTGGCTCCACGCGATGCCTCCCTCTCGCTCGCCCGTGTACACCACACCATGCAGCGTCTTGGGCGCCTTGAACGTGTGCACCAACTGGCCTCGCTCAAACACGTTGAACACGCCCTCCGTCGCGTCGCCCGACTTCTCGTTCTTGAGCGTGGCCACGAACCGCGCCGACGGCGACACGCTGGTCAGTGCGGCGTCCCAACTGGCCGGCACGAGCCCGCTCTGCACACGCGGCGTGTCGCTCGTCAGGCCACTCACGTGGTACTGCGAGTGGAACTTGACGGCCGCGTTGTTGACGAGGTCACGCTTGCCCCACACAAGCTGCGCCGACGCGAAGTCGCCGGCCTCGTCCACGCTCAAGAAGCCGTCGTACAGCGTCTGCGCCGCGCCATTGACCTCCTGGAAGAGCTCCGTGAGCTGCTCGTACTGCGCTTTGTCCGCCATGGTGCTGGTGCTCCTCTCTTCTTCTGCTTGCTAGCTTGTTCCGTTCTTCGTGAGTTGCGAAGTGAGCCCTTGGAGCGGACCGGATGGATACCGAGTGGTACGTACACCATGCACATGATGGTGATGAGGTGGCTGTCAACGAAGAGCTACTGTACACCGGATCCGCTCCACTTACCCTAACCACCGTGTGTTTTGCCTTCTGATTGGCTGATTTTTGATCGACGTGTTGTTTTCAACCAATTGGATTTTGGTTTGTGGACGTGTCAGCTTGAAGAGGATGAGGAGTGGATCCGCCCAGTGGACAACGGTGGACGAAAGGCGGTCAACCTGACGTGGCTATGATCAATGGCGATTTCTTACAGCGCGACGGTAATGGGGAAGCAGGAGAGATCCTTGAGGTCGACGAGCACGATGGTAGAGGTCTCGGCGTAGGACGGCACGAGCACGATCTCCACGCGTTGGCCGTTGGCTCCTTCCAGTGTTCGCGAGCCAAATGTCTTGGTGTTGCCAGCGAAAAACACGTGCGGACAGGTTTCGATCACGAACGGGTCGTCGTTCTCGACGGGGAACGACGGCAGCAGGTCTGGAGCTGTCGGTGCTGTGTGGCGCCAGTTGAGGCAGCGCTCCATGGCGTCGAGAGCCTCCTCTGTGACCGCATCTTCACTGGATTCAGCATCGTCGTCCACCATCGTGTGGTCGGTTGGGTACGAACTCTGCAGGATGCTGTGCAGTGGCTGCCCGGCGTGGCCGAGGAAGCTCACACCTCCGATACTGGTTTCGTACGGGTTCGTGACGGCTCGGAACGATGCAAAGCGGGCGCTGTGAGGGAACAGACACGGGTGGAAGCTCTGCTGGGGAAGTGCGTGGTTGCTCGGGTCGCTATCGCCGGGCATCACGTCCACGCTCATGGAGCACGCCAGCGTCGACAGCAGCTCGTCCAGATTCTTCATCGGCGCTGCCTCTTCATCCAATTGCGCTGTAGTCTTCTTCTTCTGGATGCCGTTCTCACGGACCACGGACACAGTGCTGTTCGAGTCCACCGAGTTGCCCACAAACACCGTGCGCACAATCTGCGAGACGAATTTCTTCTCCTCGTCATCGCCCACACGACCCGCCAAGTAGTCCATGAGCATGTGGTTCTTGAGTGGCTTGTCAGCGTTGTTGAGTCCGATCGAGAGGCCTGACACCAGTGCGACGTACTGGCTGTCAGCACGCTCCGGCAGTGGCAGTTGAGGCGGCAGCGACGGCACGAACACCTCTTCCACGCGGAATCCGCCCTTTCCGTCCGTCATGCGGCCACGCACACCCAGCACGACGCCCGTGACGATCTCGTTGATGCTGATATCACCAGTCAACTCCACGCGGCCGCTTTCGTCTTCGAGGATCAGCTCGTCCTTGTCGGTCGCCATCTTCACGCCCATGGCCGTGAGCGACAGGATCTTCTCATCACTGGAAAGCGCATCAAACAGATCGGGCTTCGAGTCTAGAACCTTGAGCGCCGTGCCCACAATGATGCATTCCGTGCCGGCCTTGAGGTCGATGATCTTGGGCAGCACGGGCGTCTCCGTCCCAGACTCTTCGATACGACTCAGCACGGCGTCGCGAAGCAGCAGCAGGCGACTCACGTAGATGTGCGAGTACTGCTGCGCGTAGCTCTTCTTCTTGATCACAAAGCGCTGCATTATACCACCGGAAAGCCGTAAGACGCCATTATCGTGATCGAATCGTCTTGGAGGCCGCACCTACCTGGTACGTAGGCTTGTATTCCGCGCTCGCGCGCACGATCTAAACACATGAGTAGACTCGTGAGACACTGCTCTATCGATTGACGTACTTTATAGAGCCTGTGGGTGCGTGTAGGCTTCGTAAATCCACGCGCAACCTCGCCATTCCGGCAGCTCACCTTGTCGCTTGGCGCCATTTTGCTGGTTTGGGTTTTCCCGCGAACCAAAAAAACGCCTCGTTGGTTTGAGAGGCTCAATCAAACGCACGTTGGTTTGATCTAGCAGCCGAATATAACGTTAGATTGGAAAGTGGTCGAGCCACCAGAAACGCGATCATGACGTCGACACGCAAATTCAAATGCGAAGACCTCTTCCGGTTCAACAATGTGAATCTGGACGTGCTCACGGAGACGGTTGGTGTTGCTATTCGCAATCTAGAGATCGTGGGCTATCGAATGAGTGTAGGCTCATATTTTGATACGCTCTGTGTGCAGTACAACACGTCGTTCTATCTGCAGTATTTGGCCAAGTGGCCGGACTACTTCCTCGTCCAGGAAGACCCTAACAAGACCATGATGGGATACAGTACGTCATATCCCAGTAACATATACTCGCCATTGTGTGTGTGTACTGACGGGCTCTCTTTTGGCGGTAGTCATGGGCAAGGCGGAGGGCCAGGGCGAGAACTGGCACGGCCACGTGACGGCGGTGACGGTCGCGCCCGAGTTCCGGCGTCTCGGGCTAGCGCGCAACCTCATGGACTACCTGGAGAACGTTTCCATGGAGCTCTACGACGGCTACTTCGTGGATCTGTTCGTGCGCGAGTCAAATACGCTCGCTATCAGCATGTACGAGAAGTTTGGGTACTCGGTGTATCGGCGCGTCCTCGGATACTACTCTGGAGAAACGGACGGGGAAGACGCATTCGGTACGTCTCTATCTACTGTTCAGATGTTGCTGTGGCCTGTATCACGGCTGACCGACGCTTGATGCTGTAGATATGAGGAAAGCGCTGCCGCGCGACGTCCACAAGAAGTCGATCATCCCGCTGCCGCATCCTGTCACGCCCGACCAGCTCTAACAAGCTCAGCTCTGGTCCACACAGGACTCTGCAGACTCCTGTTAGAAGGCATAAACGGCCAATGCACCACAGCTTCACCCGAAGTGTCACCTCTCTCCGTAGCTTTGTTGGTGTTCATGTTTTGAGATCTTCCAGGACGGTGGCGGCTCCGTCATGGCGACGAAGCGTCAGCCATATATTCGATCCTGCCGATCTGCCTCTCACCTTGCAGATGTCGCTGCGCATTGAGTTCGTCTCGCCTAGACGAAACAGCCACCATGCACGATGCTCTTCGTTGTGTCAATCAGTCAGCATTGAACGCGACGTCATGACGACGACAACTTCTCGATGTGAGCGGATACCCCTTTATAGTGACTCATACGAATATCAAGCTTACCACTGAGAAAGGCAGCATTATGTCACTATTTGCTGTGCAATTGGTGCCATCTGCGAGGTGTGAGTCACGGATCTTCCCGAGTCTCGACTCGGCTTTCTCACGCGTCACCGTTGATGATGCGCGTCGTTCAACAGCGTGTCCCTTCATGAACTCCATGCCCAATGCAGGACCCATGCAGTGGCCATTTCGTCATTCTCTCCTCGGCTTTCACACGCGTCTGAAGGATGCTACGGAACCTTGTCGTGCTGGCGATCCTCGCCGCCGTCACACTCGTCGACGGCAGTGATGCCTCTGCTGTCGTGCATCCGCGCGTCCACCGCGCGCTTCAGCAAAAGGGTACCGTGAACCTCATCGTGACTATGAAGCAGTCGACGTCGCGCGTGCTCCAGGATCATGACACCAACCAACTCGACGGTGATGATGAGACCGTGCGTCGACTGGTGGAACAGGCCGGCAACTCGACCAGCAAGTGGGAGATCGTACGTCGCGGTATCCGAATCAAGAAGCTCGTAGACGCGCTGCAGCTGCACGCCAACACAACGCAAAAGGCTGTGGACTCGGTCATCGCCCAGAACGGCACAACGACCAAGCCACTGTTTGCCAAGACCCGCAAGTACTGGATGACCAACCAGCTCTTCTTCCGCAACGCGAGCCAGGAACTGGTCGAGAAGCTGTCCAAGCTCCCAGGAATCAAGGAGTTGCGTGAAGAGCAGCGATTCCCATTGCCTCAGGTGCTATCGGCAGAGCTCAACGCCACTGCTGTCGATTTGCCCGGTGTCGTGAGACCATTGATCGACTCGGCACTCCCAACGACGGTGGATATCTCCAGTGCACAGTGGGGTGTCAAGAAGATCGGCGCCACGACAGCCTGGGGCAGCGGTACGATCGGCCAGGGTATCACCGTGGGTTTCATCGACACTGGCGTACTCGCTACGCACGAAACCCTGACTGCAAACTTCCGCGGAGCTGCCAACTATGGATGGTTTGACCCGGAGAAGAAGGCAAGTGAGCCGTATGATCCTCAGGGCCATGGTACGGCAGTCGCGAGTCTGGCGGTTGGCTCCAAGGGTATCGGGGTCGCTCCTGGAGCGACGTGGATCATGTGCAAGAACTGCCGTGATGAGGACTGCCCCGAGTCCGACGTGCTGTCGTGCTTGCAGTGGATGCTGTGTCCCACTGACGTGAACGGAGAGAACCCTGACTGTTCCAAGGCGCCTCACATCGTCAACAACAGTTGGGGCGACAGTGTCGTGGACTGGAGTTACCAGGCTGCGATCCGCGCGTGGGTCTCGGCTGGGATCATCCCTGTTTTTGCCAACGGTAACACGGGTCCATTGTGTAACACAGTCAACTACCCGGCCGGCTACCCTGAGACCATCGCGGTTGGTGCGTCACGTTCCGACGATGCTGTCGTTTCCGCGAGCAGCAAGGGCCCGAGCAGCGACGGCACCATCAAGCCAGACCTCATCGCCCCTGGATACAGTGTCAAGAGCGCCTGGGGAGATGCTGACAACTCGTACTACACGAGCCAGGGCACGAGTCTCTCGGCACCTCACGTGTCGGGCTCGATCGCTCTGATGTTGAGCGCTAATGCCAACCTCACAATGCCCCAGATTCGAAGTGCGATCACGGCCACGACCGTGCGCAAGATCGCGGCCACACTGCGGGTCTGTGGAGGCACGGCGGACAGCGTTATCCCCAACAACCAGTTCGGCTACGGCCGGCTCAACATCGCATCAGCACTCGACGTCACCAAGACGATCAGCAACACGACGTCCGCTTAGATAGAACGAGAGCAGCAATAGACGGGAGCCGCATTCACAAAATCATACCTTCTATTTGTTGTTGTTCTTGGATCTGATCACTCCTGGACGAGCGACGCCGCCAGATCCGTGACGCTCTGCAGGTTCGTCGCAGTCGAGCAGCGCACACAGAGCTTGGTCTCGGCCGCGTCGACCTCCGGTGCAAACTTCCAGCAGCGAGGACACTTGTGGTCCTTGGCCTTGGCCACGACAATCTCCACGTCGATCTTCTCGCCGTCCACGAGCGTGAGTTGGCACGAGCCCTGGAACTGCTGCTGCGTCGTCACGGCCGAGATGTCTTCAACAGTGCTGACGAGCTCCACGCCGGAACAGAGCAGCACGTTCTCGAGCGTGGCATCCGACTTGAGCGTCATCGGCTTGAGCACGCTGGAAACACGCTCGTCACGGGTCACGATGTACACGTTGCACTCGAGTTGGCTGCCCACAGCCTCGGCAGCACGCATCTTCTCGACCACTCGGTTCACTTCGAGTCGCAGCTGACGGATCGCCGACCACTGGGACGCGAGCGCGGTGTTGTGCCACTGAGGAGACGCTGGCAGCCACGAGTCGTCGTCCGTGAAGATGCTGCCATCCACTTCGTCCAGCTCGCACTGCTGGACTTGGCTCATCCAGTGGAGGCGAATGTCCTCAGCAGTGTGGCACACGACTGGAGCCACGGCTCGAGACAGCGACTGCAGAGTCAGCCACAAGACCGTCTGAGCTGATCGTCGGCTCGCACTGTCAGGCGCGTCACAGTACAGGCGATCCTTGCAAGCCTCCATGTAGAATGCTGACAAATCAGCCGAGATGAAGTGAGCCAGCGCACTCTGCACGCGATTGAAAGCATACGTCTCATAGCCTTCCGTGATCTGTTGGTTCACCTGCAGAAGCACGTGGAGCATGTACTGGTCCACGCTGGACGTAAGCTGGTCATATGGAAGCGCGTGCTGGTCTGGGTTGAAGTCGTTCAGGTTCGCGAGCAGGAAACGAGCCGTGTTGCGGACCTTGCGCAGTGAGTCGCTGACCTTGGAGATGACCGATGGACCGAAGCTGACATCACCTGTGTAGTCCGTGGACGCGACCCAGTAGCGCAGGACGTCGGCGCCGTACGCTGGCACCTTCAGACTCTTTGGCTTTTTCTTTGGGTTCGCGTTTGGGATCAGCAGCTCGGACCCGTCGATGAAATCCCTTGGCACGATCGTGTTTCCCAGCGACTTGGACATCTTGGTGCCACGCTCGTCAAGCGCAAAGCCGTGCGTGATCAAGTGCTTGTACGGTGCGGCCTTCTGCATCGCCACGGACGTCAGCAACGACGACTGGAACCATCCTCGGTGCTGGTCCGAGCCTTCCAAGTACACGTTCGCCTGCTTGAGTTGGCCTGGTGCGGCGTCGTCTAGCACGGTGTGCCACGAGCTGCCACTGTCGAACCACACGTCGAGCGTATCCGTGCCCTTTACGAACTGGTCGGCAACATCCTGATACTGCAGAGGCAGGAGCTGCTCTACCGGCAGATCCCACCAGCAGTCCGAGCCCTTGCGCCCATCATCTGTCGAGTAATCCTTCACGATCGTCTGCAAGTGCGAGATCGTCTCATTGTTGATCAACGGCTCGCCAGTCTCCTTGTGGTAGAACACAGGGATCGGAAGACCCCACGCACGCTGGCGCGAGATACACCACTCGTTACGACTGGAGAGCGTCGCTTCCAAACGCCGACGGGAGCTCTTCGGGAAAGTCTCGACTTCTTCAGCCACGACACGCTTGCCGACTTCGTGGAGACCATCAAGCTTGGCAAACCACTGGGCTGTCGCACGCAGAATCACTGGCTTCTTCGTGCGCCAGTCGTATGGGTAGCGGTGCTTAAACTTGGACCCGTGCAGCAACTTACCCGAGCTCGTGAGCAGTTCCAGCACCGCCTTGTTGCCGTCCGTGAGCACTTCCAATCCAGAGAGCGACTCGAGCCCGGAGTCCGTCGTGAAGCGGCCATTGTCATCGACTGGGCAGATGATCTCAGCCTTGGAACTGTCTCCCTCGTGGTGGCTGATCCAGGCAAAGTAGTCGTCTTGGCCGTGGCCTGGAGCCGTGTGGACGATACCAGTACCCGCATCGGCAGTCACATGATCACCCAGAAGCACAACCGATTTGCGATCGCTGATCAGAGGGTGGCTGAACAGACTGCCCTGCAGCACGTCACCCGCCATCGTGTCCACGACCACGATGTCTCCTTCTTCCGCATTGAGCTGTTGGCCAAAGCTCTCCACGAGCTCCGCTGCGACCAGGAAGTGACGGCCAGTGGAAGTCTGTTTCACGATAGCATACTGGAACGTGGCGTTGACACACAGCGCCTGGTTGGCCGGGATGGTCCATGGCGTCGTCGTCCAGATCACACACGACAGCGAGTCGCCGTACTTTCCCAGCAGTCGCTTGGCCTCCTCGGTCTTGGCTTCATGGAACGGGAACGCGATGTACGCAGCGTGGCTCACGTGGTTGTCAGCGTACTCGAGCTCGGCCTCCGCCAGCGCCGTGCGCGACGACGGCGACCAGTACACAGGCTTGAATCCTCGGAAGATGAGCTCGTCCTGGACCATTTTCTTGAGCACATCGTACTGCTTGGCCTCATACGCTGGGTCCATGGTCACATAGTAGCTTCCGGGCTGGCCAGACCAGTCGGCCATCACGCCCCAGCGCTCAAAGTCCTGCTTCTGGTCTTGAATCGCTCCCGCTGCGAGTTCACGCGACAGCTTCCTCACCTCCAGCGGTGTGAGCGACGACGCGTCACCGCCCGTGTCTCGCTTGAGTTTCTCCAGCGCCTTGACCTCGATCGGCAGCCCGTGGCAGTCCCAGCCGGGCACGTAGTCGATGCGGAAGCCGCGCATGAGCTTGTAGCGGTTAATGATGTCCTTGAGCACTTTGTTGAGGAAGTGGCCCATGTGCAGACTGCCGTTGGCGAATGGCGGGCCGTCATGGAGTACGAATGGCTCGGCGTCTTGACGCAGTAGCTTCTGCTGCTCGTACACGTGCGTCACCACACGCGCGTGGAGCTCCGGCTCACGCACAGCGGCGTTCGCACGCATGGGGAACGCCGTGTGCGGCAGGTTCAGCGTCTTGCGCATGGCCTCGGCGAGCTTCTTGGCCTCCGCCATGATGACGCTGGTGATGCAGATGCAGGTTTGTCGTGGCCACAAGATGAGCTGCTCCCAATGCAACGTTAGATTCAGAGGCAATCATACGCCTCAAGGTCCACAAGAGTGTCAATATAACGTGTGGATCGATATGGACTCGACCAAACTTTCTCCACTTTAGTGACTAGTTCGAATGTCACTAATCCGTACATTCTCCCCAGTGTGAGAAATGACCACGACGGAAATGGACACGCGGAAGATGGCGCCGGGTGTGGAGACGACCAAGCAGGAAGGTGTGGAAGCTCGTGCATCTCTCATTGAAGGCGCTGGACAGGGCCTGTTTGCTGTGCGAAAATTCGCAAAAGGCGAGGTGATCTGTGAGTACACGGGCCAAATCTACGCGAACAAGGCCGCGTGGCAGCTCGCCGACAAGTCGTATCTGATGAAACTGGGCGACGGCAAGTACGTGGACGCCCGTGAGCATGCCCACGTGAAGGCAAGATATATCAACGACTGCAGGAGCAAGGGTGTTCGCAACGTGGTGTTCGAGAAGCGTCCACAGGAGGACAAGGCGCTGGTCGTCGCGCAGCGCGAGATCCGGCCGGGGGAGGAGCTCTACGTGGACTACGGCCGCTTCTACTGGCTCGCGTACAACCTCATGCATCCACATAGCCCCGTTCGATGATAGATATGAGGGATACGTGTAATGCAGCGATGTTATGGTACAATTGCCGTGTATAGTTGTGTGGGAGGATACTGCGGAGTCCAGAGACTGAAGGTGTTTCTAGTACTCGCGCAGGGAGGCCGAGATGGCGGCAGCGACGTCTTCGTCGCTGGGGGAACGTGGACGGCTTTGGTTAAGTGGCCTGCCGCTGCCCGACATGGAGAGGGATTTGGTCTACGTAGTGATTAGCACCGTAGTCAGCACGCGTGCCATTTGGACAATAGGCCTAATGACACTCACCTGGCGTGCGAGCTCCTCGTCGAGATCTCCGGACTCACTGGCTTCGGCAGCGTACGCAGCAGCACTTGCAGCTGCCGCAGTGGAAGCCTCCTGCTCCGCCTGCTTCATGGCGTCGATCTCGGCGTGTGCGATCTCCAGGAACACGCGCTCGCGACTGAAGTCGTAGTCAAAGACCTCCTGTGTCACATCCATTCGACCACGTCAGTCCGACCCAAGCAAGGCCAATAAACAAGACATGTGGCTTGTCGTACGCGGTGGAGAAGATTCTCATTCAGAGGAGCGGGCGCTGGCGCGGAAATCAGCGCGCTGTTGAGCGTCACGCGCGTGAACTGCACATCCACGGGGTCAGTTCGTCCTCTAAACACAGCCACAGACTGCGCTCGCGAAGCGCAGTGTCGATGCCGTGCTTGCTTACCTTAAGGACGCCGCGCTGGCTGCTTGCGTGCACTGGAGACGCCGCCATTCTTTCCGCGTGGTTCGCGATCGTGCGCACGTGAAGTTCTGATTCTTCAAGCGAAGAGCTCATTAGGTTTTTAGCAATTTATACAGAATCAATTATGAAATCTAATGAGACCTGTCAGAGGATCTCCACACTGTGGAGATCCTCTCATCCCTCTCATCCGTCTTACTCCTTCAAGTAGAACTTGGCCCCCGATGCACCCGCCTCTTTCGTGAAGGGGACTCCTTTGAGCTTGCGAATGAGAGCACGGTGCGTTCGGTCGATGTGCAAGATCTCGGTCCGTTGGCCCACATAGTCACTTTCTTGCGTCTGCTCTCGCTTGTCGCCGAGCCCGGTGTGGTATCTGTTGCAGACCAGGGAGTCGCCAGAGCTAATGGCACGGCAACGAGTCTTGTCACAAGGCTGGATCTTGAACCACGGGTTGTAGAAGCACAGCTCTTGGAGCGAATGCGAACGGAGACACGACCGTCTGCACGAGGCTTTGTTGGGGCAGTACGCCTGCTTGCCATTCGTCTTAAGGCTGATCCATTGGGTGGGGAAGCCCACGTCGACATGGAGAAACGGACAGCTTGCTATCTCCACGACATCGCCTGATGGTGGGTAATGGCTATCATTTGGGCAGGGGAAGAGCTTGTAGAGCGGATTGTACGACAGCACCTCTTTCAGTGTGTGCGACAACTCGCATTTGCGACGATCGTGCTCGGTCGTGCTCGGCTCCAGACAAAACCTGGCTTTCGGCTGAAATGCGTAATGGCGCTCGAGTCGCTCGACGATGAAGACATCCTTACCGACGAGGGTCGGAATCGTTTCGAAGTACTTGAAAGAAGTGCCACGAGTGGGAGTTGGAGCTGGTGGTCTTGCCAACGCTGCAACATACCCGGTCAAAGAAGGAGAACTCGCAGCAGGAGTAGCCATATCGGTCTTCACACCGTTGTCACCCAAGGTGTCGAGCAAAGCTTTGCTCGACGTCGTCGGAGTTGGCGGAGATGTGGGTGGACTTGGAATCTTCTCCTTCGGTAGGCTTGGTGTATCGACGGAAATTGGCGCTGCGTCCTCCGGAATGAGGCACTTTTCCTCGTCTCGTAAGCGCGCAAAGTACCGAAACGCTTTCGTCATCGCGCGAATGGACACACAGAGGTCTTGGATCTGGTCGTCCGATAGCCCTGGAGAATGGGAGCAGTCATTCCCCACGACGCGCATCCCGGAAAAAGCCCAAATAAGCCGCTTGATGTTGTTGACGTTCTCTGTAGTCGGGCCGGGAAAGTCCCAGAAGAAGTTCTTCACCTTGGATTCGGCATCCGCTGGATCACAGTACTCCCAGTTCACGTTCGGTTCGAAATACGTGGCGAGAACGCGGACGAACTTGTCGAGCTTACTGCGGAACGTGTTGCCGTTTCGATCAACCGAGATGGCGCATCTCCTTCAGTTGATCTTGAGCTTGATTTTTGATGAAAGAGTTCTGGATCCACTCCACCAAGTAGTCGGACGCGCCGTCCACCGAGTCAAAGTTTTTCGATACCAACTTTTCCACGGCTGTGCGCTCGATCCCGGTTTGAATCGCTTGCTCAGTGTTCAGCAGCGTGTCATTCAGGAACTCGCTCATTTCCCGCACTTTTTCGAAACAAAACTTGGCGGTTCGATACTGGAGAAGGTGGTCGCGGCCCTGCTGATCATCAATCCATTCGTCCACGTTGCTTGAAGTTACGGATGCTGTCGAGGCAGTGGAAGAATAGCTGGCTCGGCGTGCCATCGTAGTCTTGAGGCTTGGTTCCTGGAGTTGGTAGTCTCGATCGCGTTGCAAATCGATGACTGCGCTGTCCTTAGTGAAACTACTAGGCGTCTGCGGCCAGAGCCCATAGATCTGTGATGCTGCATTGCATTCTAGTACCACGCAGATGTCGTGACGACCGTGGTAGAGTCCGAGTTCCGGCAGCTGCACGTCGAAATATTCTGCAATTTGAACAGGTGACACGAGATCAGCTAGATACCAAAAATACATCCCTAGAAGATCGTTCACCTCCAAAAGACCATCCAGCAAGTCTGATGGAGCACGTGTAACCAGGGGCTGGCGACCAGCTTTGGCGAGTCTATTGCAGTCTTCGGCTCGTTTCTATCGCCGTCTAATGCCCTCAAGCTCGATCTTCTTGACCGGCTCGGGCTTCTTCCAGGGCCAGCCCGTGCCCACACGGCCCTTCACGTCGTCCTGCGCGTCATTTTCGTCTTGCGTCCACGTCTCCGACGCCTTTTGCTTCGCCGCAGCCGCCTGCTCATCCGCGAGTCGCTGGCGCGCGACGGCCGAGTCCACCAAGTCGCTCACGTGCTTGAGCTGGTCCTTGCCCTGACGCACGTACATTGACACTGTCTTGTCGTCCTCCACGTTGCGGTACATTTCGTACGCTGCTCGGATCTGCTGACGCACATCGCGCCGCGTCTCGGCCTCCAGTGGCTGCGTGATCCGCAGGAACTCGCGGTACTGGGCCAATACCTGGGACCGGTTGAGAAAGTACTGGAGCGACTTGAACGGCGTCGCTGAGCCACGCTTTCCAGACGCCATAGTCTCGTTGGTGAGCTGAGCACGCGTCCCGCCCTTTGGTTCCCACGCGTCTTCGCTTGCGTTCCAGCTCAATTGACCTCGTGGTGCCAGGGTCCCAATTTAGCAACTGAAACCCTTATTTTAGGTACTTTTGAACACCATGAATTAGGAAGGTACACCATTGTGTTTTCGCACTCGCTGAGACTTTCGTTTGATGGGATTCAGGAGGATGAAGCAGGATGAAGGGCTCTGCAATCGGCTATGCCCAGGGTGTCAAGAAGAGCGCCCCTTCTCCTTTCTTGATTTTGTTTATGACGCTATCCGTTGTTCATGTTCAGCCACTCCGCGCTGGAAAGTGGACTCACTTCCACAACTCGTCGATTCTCTCAGCATGCTCGACGATGGCGTCGTCTACCTGATTGCCAGTCTCGTCACCATCATGGCGATACCGACACGTTGCCGTTGCACGGTCGTAGCATTTGTCGCCGAAGTCGCACTCCATCACGAATGACCGTTGCTCGTAAAGGGTGTGTGATTTGTAGCACGACTCATTCGAGCACTGGCCGCCGTCAGGGCAGTACTGCCGTTTTGCCAGAACAGTGTCAAGCAACTTGCTTCTCCACTGGCGGTCGTGGACCAACGGACACCAGCCAGCGATTTGCTTCTCACAGCTCTCGACAAACGTGCAGGGGAGAAGTCGGTAGAGAGGATACGCCTGACGAATGTCACCCACCGAGTGGATTGAAGTGTTGAAGCAGTTGTGATCAGTCGGCTCGCCGGTCAGGATACACTGCTTGAGCACAACGTGACTATGGAATGTGTCGAGTAGAAACTTGGCGTTTTTCTTCAGCCAACGGGCAGAAGACCGGCGGTGCCGTGTAACTTTGGGGCTCGAACTTTCCCGCTCCTTCAAGGCCTTCAAGATACCTCTCTTGTTGGCGACCACAGCCACGAACGCTTGGCATAGCTGCTCTGTCTCGGTCACGGAGAGCTCGCTTGGTCCGTGGCAGTGCGAGTGCAAGTTACCGATGCCGATAAAGAGAGCTGTCGAGCACGCCAAGATGTCAAGAGGTCCGCCTTCCTGGTTGCACAAATTAGTTCTTTCTCCAAGAAGCCATCCTTGAAACGTCTCAAACGAACTCTGGCTCCAGGATGGTAGACTCTGATGAAGCGTCTTGAGCCCGAACTCACCAACTGTACGCACGCCGTTCCCCCTTCCTTTGACGAAAAAGTGGCATAGCGCGTCGACTTTCGTACGGGCGATGGCTCTTGCTTGCTTCTCTGGAATCCCCGATACAGCAGCGTTGATCTTCGGAGAGTGTTTGGTCACTGTATTCATCCGCTTCAGACGTTCCGATGATTGGTTAGCATACAAAATGTTGAAGATTTGGTCCAACGCAGCATCGGAGATCCCACTGCCATCCGTCTTGATCTGCTCACGCGCACTTTTCACACATTCCTCTGTAAGATCAAGTCCCCATTTCGAATGCGCTTGGTTAAAATGACTCGGAGCAGAAGTCGTGACAGCGTGGAAGTCCATCGCGAATATTGTAAAAATTGGGGGGGGGGG
>JAADVL010000591.1:0-20415 GCA_023334995.1 Pythium sukuiense | reverse complement strand
TCTTTGCTATGGTGGATGATCGCGTCGTTGCATTCCCAGTCCTGAAACCAGCTCGATAGATAGGTGAGCAAGCACGAACGGGACTAGCAGAGTCATACGAAACTCGCATCAATAGACGGTCATATTTGTTTGAAACCTCAGTGCACACCGACAGTGAGACTGCGACTTCGACTGCGACTTCGACTGCGACTTCTGCTACGACTGGAGCTCCTGCATCGACTGCCACGTCGCTGCTGCTGCTGGTGGAGTTGCTGTGTCGTGTGCAGCTCGTGGCTACTTGGACTGGCGCAGTGGCACGTGAGTGCAGCTTTGTATCCACGCCAGTTGTCGATGATCAGCGGTGCGAGCTCCTTGGCGACCAGCGTTTCGATCGGCTTCACGTGCTTGGCACTCTTTCCGATCACATGGACGCGAAGCTTGCGGACCTGCGTCGCCTCTGGATTGTGTGGCATCGTCTTAGCGTCTGACGCTGTCAGCAGCCAATGGTGGTACCGCTCTAGCAGCCCGCCAACAGAGCACAGCGCGAGTTCCTTGACGACATGGTCGTCGATCAGGAACTCGAGGCGGCGGCTCTGGATCTCCTCCCAGAAGCGGTCCGTTTCCTCGCTCAGCGTCGCGTCTTCACGTGTCTTCATACGTTGGAGGCTGGCGACATGCTTCTGTAGCTCCTCTTCGGGCAGTTCCTGCAACACACGCAGGAACTCTTCGTGGATGAATGAGTCTACACGCAGGGCGATCTCGCCCGCTGCATGGCTCGCCGACTGTACCGAGATACTGAAGCCCAGCACACCGTGAGTCTCGCGCACCATGCAGAACACTTCGTACCCGAGCTGCTGCTTGGTGCGCAGCTCGTTGAATAGCGGCTCGGCCATCACGTGCTGCAACAATTCGGCGTACGCGAGATCCTGGTGCGAGCCCTTGCCGAACTGGAAGTAGACTTCGACGATTGAATTCGTCTCACCCTCGTGGTCACTTACGTCGCGAAGAAGCAGGCCGTTGGTCGTGAGCGGTAGCGTTGTCGTGTGTGGTCGCATCGGCGACGACGGAGGCGGCAGTCGGTGCTCGCGCGTGTGCTCATCGATAGCCTTCTCGACAGACGCCAAGAGGGCGACAGCCTTAGGCTGCGTGATGTTGCCGTGGACCATCGCGTTGATCGATGCCTCGCACTGCCACAAACCCCACGACTTGAAATCCCGGACATCGTCGGCTGTGACCTCGCTGAGAACACGGAGCTTTTCTTCAATTGGGAACGTCGTGCGCTCGAGTAGCTGGAGTCGCAGGTATCGCGCCTTGACTGCCGGCTTGAGGTTCAGATTGCGGTATTCCTTCGTGAGCTCATCACGCACCAGAGTGAACACTGCGTCGTTGACCTCAGTGTGGAGCAAGGCGTTGAATACCGCGTCAATCAGAGCTGGAAGCTTATCACTGAAGCCACTGAACGTCACCTCGATGTCTAGGTCTCGTATGCTCAGCTCGTAGCCATAGTTGGCGAGATACGACTGGTACTGGACGAGCTGGAGCGCCTCGTGGCACAGTCGCAGATAGATCTTGGCGTAGATGTAGTGGTGCACGTTGCGAGTGATGGACGGTAGACAAAGCAGGAAATTGGCGTTGGTTTTCGGGGTCTGGAATTTGAGGTCGCGCTTGAACCACAGCTTGCTTATGTATGTGCGATGAACGAGCAGCGGCTCACCGTCCGGGCCGAGTTTGCAGTCGCCGCCATCCTCAGGAAGCGGTAGCACCGTGAAGTCTTCCGGCAGGAACGGGTTTGGCTCCGGCAGTGTCAGTGTTTCTCGCCCCGCGAGCCACTGACCATCCGCCCACATACCGAGTGTCGTTGATGGGATCGCTTCAAGAGTGTGTGGTACATCCAGCCAACGCTCTCGCTTCCAGGTCTCCGACTCGCCTTCAAACGAGTGGGACAGCAGAAGTACGCGCGTATTCTCCGGCGTCATGAGCTCCAGCAGTTGCTGAGTGGCCACTGGATCGAACTCGCCCTGGATCATCTCATACCGCAACAGGTCAGCGCGAACCACAGCGTGGCGGTCCTGCATGAGCTCAGCGAGGCGACGGCATAGCGACAGCGGGTACGATTCCTCTTGAAACTGGAAGTTCATTCTGCTGGAGGCACGCAATTCGTTGAAGATCCACTTGCACGACATCGCCTTCTCCTTCAGAAACCGCACGGCTTGGAAGATTAGCGCGACGACCTCTTCATAGTGCGCCAAGCCAAGCTTCGTGAGCGACACGTTGACCTCAAACATGCTCACGAACGATGCGAACTCGTATGCGTCGCCCTCGGAGATGCCCACCGACACCTCTGTGGCCCACAGTCGATCCTTGAGAATGGCGCTGAGCGATCCTTTGGCCTCGTGGCCCATGGCGTGCGATAGAAACTCCCATGGCTTCTGGCGGTAGCAGTGTAGCAGCGGCGGCAACGGCCAGTACAAGTGCAGTGCATGCGTCTTGCGTACAGGTACAATCTTGACCAGTGTTGGCTCTTGCTGGGCGGCCACGCCGAAGGGGACTGGTAGAGGCTTAGGCACAGACAAGACCGTGTCCTCGCGGTTGGGGATCCCGCCGAAGGATTCACGCACCCACGCCTCCAGATCGTCCAGAGAGTCTTCACCGTACACGCAGAGTTTCATGCGGTGGGCGGAATAGTGGGTCTCGTAAAACTGCACCATCTCAGCACGGACGTCGCGGCCGTTGGCTTGCGGTACGTGCTTGAGACTGGCCATGTTGCCCCAGCTGAATGAGTTGTATGGGTGTGTAGTCGGCCCGCAGGTCTCGCACTGCACTTGCTGAAGTCGCACGTAGTCGTTTTGTCTCGCACGATTGAACTCGGACTCAATCGCCAGCAGCTCGCGTTCCATTGCGTCCTCTTTCATCAGCGGGGCCACGAAAAACTGCGCAAACATGTCCAGCGCCGGTCTCAGATACTGAGGCGCCACCTCGAACATGTAGCGCGTGCTCTCGCACTCCGTTGTGCCGTTGCTGTAGCCGCCGTGCGTGCTCAGAAACGCCTCGAACTCGTTCTCGTCCGGGTACTTGGCGCTGCCCATGAACAGCATGTGCTCCAGGTAGTGTGCCAGCCCACGCATGTCCGGGGGATCCGCCATGCTGCCCACCGCCACCGAAAGACACGCAGACGCATGCGGCGTGCCTTTCTCCACCGGCTTTCGCCCGTGCATGTCCTGACCGTCGTCATCGTCGTCGTCGCCACCGTCGGCCTCTTCATCACTTGCGTCGTCATCGCTCTCCGTGTCATAGCCACCGCGACTCATCCGCGGCCGAAAGTCGCCAGCGTCCTCTTCCTCCGCGTCATAGTCGCCCTCTGGCTCTGGCTCCGTCTCTGCGTCGTTGGCATTAGCGCTGCCGGCGTCGCTGTGGATGAGAAGCGCCTCTAGCCCATTGGTCAGCATCACCACGCGGTACTGCTTGCGGTCATTCGGCGACTTGAACGCGTCCAGCGACAGCACCAGCGCGGTTGCCTCCATACTAACTATGGGCGCCTGCACTCCACGCCGCTCGCCTGGGAATGCGCTGTGGAAGATGCCAGCTCACTGCGACGAACTCGTCTTCATGCTTGTCAATAGAGCCTGTCCTCGGATTCTTCCAGTTCTTAGTGGGATGCATTTCAGCCAATCAGGACACTTCAAATGGGATGAGCTAGCCTCGTTTCGAAAAGCTAATTGCACTAACGTGAAATTTGAAAAATCAAGAACTATTGTGAGGAATTGATCAGGTTAATAGATAAAGCTTGCGGAAAACGTCGACCTCGTCACTCCATGGAGGCGAGGATGGCTCCGAAGGCAGCAGAAGACGCACGGTACGTGGTCATCACCGTGGTCCTCGCAGCGGAGAGCGCTGGAAGGCTGAAGGCCCTGGCTACGTTCACATACGGTTTGGCGATCTCGCGACACGACTGCCCCAGCGGCGTGTTGCTGACGAACTCGAGCGGCTCCGTGATGCAGGTCACGTACAGGCGGTCAAAGAGACTGCCCCGATGAGCGACAAAGACGTTGTTGCGGTGGAGTCGCAGTGAGCCGTCGAAGCCGGACTTGGTCGTGTACGTGCAGAGCAAGTAGCTGCCGCTGATCTTCTTCACGTGCAGCTCCAGCTCGTCCACAGGGGCGAGCAGACACGACGGGTAGGCGCCAAAGCCTTCCAGCTTCACCACATCACCCACCAGCGGCTCCATACCGTGGGGCTCATACTGGAGAATGATCCGCACTTCGCCCAGCACCAGCTCCTTCTCAGGGGCCCGCTTCTTCTGTCCCTTCTTGCTGCCCGGACTGGTCGTCGGGATGCCACCACTGAGCGTGATCCACTTGTCCATGACCTCGTCCTTGCCTTCGAGCAGCGGCGTGAAGTCCACAACCGCCGTGCCAATCACCGAGCCGTTCGTCATACCCACGACCTCTGTCGCACGGCCCGTGATCGTGTCCTCGTTCATCACGTCCACGATGAGCTCCAGTCGGATGTCCGAGTGATCGTCCAGCGGGTTCCGCTTGAGATCCAGCTTCTGGATCTTCATCTCGTGGAGTTCGCGTCGCCAGGAAGGATTGTCATTGCCCTGGATCGTGGAGCTGCGTGCATTCTGCTTTCCCAGACGGAAGATCACGTACGGATTGCATGTGCGCACCCAGAACATGGATGCCGCGGCGCGCAGGTTACGCGCCTCCACGAGCCGGATGGACAGCGTGCCGGCCACACCCTCCTGGTGGCCGATGTGCTTCTCGAAGAGGAACGGCTGCATATTAACGCGGTCGGTGGTGTTCGCCAGCGCCATTGTCGTCAGGGGCGGCTTCAAAGGCTGTGGCCCCTTGATGGATTTTCCTCAACTGAAGTAGGCTACAGTCTGTAGCTCTTCGAATGTCGAAGTTGACGGGATAGGCGTCAGGATCAGTTTGTAACTCGTGGGTTTACACCAGTTAGAAACCTCATTCGGATTTAGTAGGGAAATGGAAGGATTCAGACTCAGATGGTGAGGTTACGCTTGTCCTGGGTTACGTTTCTGCTGCTTTTCCACTGGCTGCCACCAATCGTTCGCCGTTGTTACGTTGGTGAAGAGCTACGAGCTTGAGGAGCCATTGCATTGGCAACGCCTTCTCGCCTCGTGCATCGCCCACAGCCGCATCACATCGCGCCAAACTCGTCCAGCGAGCCGATCCACCTGTCCGTACTGTAGCTCTTCACTCGAGAGGTATCTACCATGGCGCCGACGAAAGGGAAGGGCATCAACAATGGCGGCAAGAGCGCCGACAACCCGCACCGCGTCGTGGGCAAGCACCAGAAGGCCGCCAACATGCGTGACAAGTCGACGATCAAGCGTCTCAACATGTACAAAAATGGCGGCGCCATCCGCAACAAGAAGGGCAAGATCGTGGGCGGCTCGCTCATGATGGGCAACAAGACGGCGGGCCAGACCATCACGGGCGGCTCGGCGCGCATCCAGCCGGACCGCCGCTGGTTCGGCAACACGCGCGTGATCGGGCAGAAGGAACTGGACAAGTTCCGTAACGAGATGTCGATCAAAGCCGCCGACCCGTACTCGGTCGTGCTGCGCACGCGCAAGCTGCCCATGGGTCTGCTCCAGGACTCGGAGAAGGTCCAGCGTATGAAGCTGCTCGAGACCGAGAGCTACGAGGACGTGTTCAACGGCAAGCGCACGCGCAAGCGCGCCAAGATCGCCGCCAACGACTACGAGGCGCTCGTGAGCCGTGCCTCGGAGAACGCCGACGCGTACGAGGTCAAGGGCAACGACCGCAACATCCACGTCGAGCAGGACTTCAAGGTCGAGACGTCGCACGACGTGTTCAACAAGGGCCAGTCGAAGCGTATTTGGAGCGAGCTGTACAAGGTGCTGGACTGTTCGGACGTCGTGATCCAGGTGCTGGACGCGCGTAACGTGCCGGGCACGCGTTGTGAGCACGTGGAGAACCACATCAAGAAGAACGCGTCGCACAAGCACTTGATCTTCGTGATCAACAAGTGCGATCTCGTGCCCAACTGGGTCACCAAGAAGTGGGTCCAGAAGCTGAGTGAGACCACGCCGACCATCGCGTTCCACGCGTCGCTCAAGAGCCCGTTCGGCAAGGGCGCGCTCATCAATTTGCTGCGCCAGTTCGCCAAGCTGCACCAGGACAAGAAGCAGATCTCGGTCGGCCTCATCGGCTACCCGAACGTCGGCAAGAGCTCCGTCATCAACGCACTGCGCAACAAGCGTGTGTGCAAGGTCGCGCCGATTCCGGGAGAGACCAAAGTGTGGCAGTACATCACGCTCATGCGCCGTATCTTTCTCATCGATTGTCCTGGTATCGTGTACGACACGGGTGATAACGAAGTCGAGACGGTGCTCAAGGGCGTCGTGCGTGCCGAGCGTCTGCCGGCGCCGACCGAGTTCGTGCAGGGCATTCTCGAGCGTGTCAAGAAGCAGTACATCACCAAGGTGTACGGCATCGAGAACTGGAAGGATGAGTGGGACTTCTTGGAGCAGCTCGCGCTCAAGACCGGCAAGCTGCTGCCCAAGGGCGAGCCGGACTCGAACAACGTGGCCGTGCAGATGATCAACGACTACCAGCGTGGTAAGCTGCCGTGGTTCGTGGCGCCACCGATGCGACCAGAGGAGCTCGCGGCCTTGGAGAATGGCAACGACGCACCGCTGAACGAAGCCGACGCTCTCGTGGATGAGGCGGAGGAAGTGGACGAAGGTGACGCCGTGCAGGACGACGGTGAGGATGAAGTGGTGGATGAGGACGATGAGAACGACGACCAGGAGGAGGAGGAGATCGACGAATAGAGAGGCCGGCCTCCCATGGACGAATCGTTGCGTGCGTTGTGATTTTTGCCCGAAATTTATATAGTAAACCTGCTTTCGATTGACAGTGAGCTCTTGGATCCATTCGTCGCGACGCTTCGTTCGGAATTGGCATCAAACACAATGGCGGACGGATCGCAGGCGTCGTCGCCGCGCGTTTCGCCGGTTGTGCGTCTGCGGCAGGCACGGCGCGTCCACGAGCAGCTCCAGCAACGACAATGGGCCACCAGAAGCAACAGTCCGAGCAAGGCCAACGACGACCATGACGATGAAGAAGCGCCCCGCTCGTCCCGACAGCCAGTGCAAGCCAAGAGGCACATTACGACCCACAACGGAGTTGAGGCTCTTGCAGCAGAGCTACTGCGGCTTCAAGAAGAGCAAGGTAATCAGGACGATGATGCCACGTCGCTGCTACAGCGTGTGGAGAAGATCGGCAGTCGTGAGAAAGACGGACTCGTGATCCACTTGTTGCAACAGATCGCATCACTGAAGACTCAACGCAACGACGTCGCGGCCGTTGGCGAGCAACTGACGACGCGGCTCGTGACTCAGCAGCACGAGATGCGCAGCCAGTTCCGGCAGCAAATCACGCAGCTCCAGGCGCAGCTGCAGCACGTGACGACACACCACCCAGAGGTCGAGAAGCTGCAGGACAAGGTCACTGTGTTGGAGGAGACGACGCGCGACTGTGAGCAGAAGTTGCTGCTGGCCATGCAGAGGCTCCATCGCAGTCGCCAGCGCGAGCGTGCGCTGCGTCGAGAGAGCGAAGACGACGGCCATCCGCTGCTGTGGGATCTGTAGACGTCCACGGATTGGATCTAAAAACACACTCGTTATTCACTGTCATAAAGAGGCGGCTTGCATGGTCCTGCTCGCTCATATCCAAGTCAAACGCAACTCGCGTGTCATTTTGTGTGTATTTCTCGGTTGTGTTTCAGTCGTGGTCGGCTACTTCTTGAGAGGCTGGCACAGCGCGCGGTGGCGGTTCTTCCAGTCGACCTTTTGGCACTCCTTGCCGCAGTAGAACACGCCCTTGCAGCGGCTGCAGCTCTGCAGGTCCTTGTACTCGATGGCCTCGCAGTCGCCGTTCGCACAGATGCGATGGCCCTCCGTGCGCGTGGCCAGCGCGCGCGGACAGTCGCCCAGCGCCTCGTACACTTTGGCCAGCTCGTCGCGCGTGAGGTTGCTGTCCGACAGCGCGATGGTGATGCCCGAGTCGTGGTCGTGGCGCTCACGCACGTCGAGTGCCTCCACCAGCAGCGTCTCCGCCTCTGGGAGCTTGCCTAGACGCCGCAGCGTCTCGCCCAAGTGCGTCTTCGTGAGCGCGATGGACACATCGTCGAATCCTGCGGCTGGCTGGTCAGCCAGGATCGCGCGGTAGAGCCGCTCGCACTCGGCCAGCTCCCCGCTCTTGAGCAGCGTGTGGGCCTGGTTGCTCTTCTGGACGATGGCCAGGTAGGCCGCCGCGCTGTCAGCGCCGCGCATCACGCGCACGTGCGGGTACAGCAGCGTCTCAGTCGCCATTCTTCGTGGTGTTGTCTTGTGGTGATGGATTCCACTGGATGGTGCTTCCAAATGAAGCATCGAACAGCTCCATCCGAATACAAGCCCCCCGCAGATTTCCCCATCTCTTTCACGTGGTCCACGTAATATATCTCCTCTCGAACTCTCATGTTGCAACTGCATCTCCTCCAAAGTGGATACTGTTCAGCGGATGCAAATCAGTTGCAATATCAGAGTCGCCCATCGACCTCGCCAGCCCCCTTTCCTTCCATTTCCAATCCCAACCGCCAAACTCAAAGGCAAGAAGTGACCCAAGGAGGAGGAGGAATCTCCGTCGTCACCATGCAGAGCAACCGCCACGCGATACTGCAGGGCGACACGTACATGATGGCGGCGCTCGCAGAGGACGCGTCGTCTCCGTCGTCGTCGTCGTCGCCGTCGCCGCGGCTCAGCGACACCTTGAGCACGAGCACGAGCGAGGCCACGCTGGAGGACATCGCGGCGCTCATGACGACGAGCCGCAGCGCCGCCGCCGCGTCCGCGAGCGCTGCCAAGCAGGCCAAGCCAAAGCTCGCTGTGTCGGCCAGCGGCCGCTTCCAGGACCAGTTCTACCACGCGCAGGAGGCGTCGCGCGCCATGGGCATCTTCAAGAACCGCGCGATCGTCAAGCAGACGACGGACGGACAGCGCAGCGACGGCGCCGTCAAGCGCAAGAAGAGCATCAACGTGAACGGCCGCGACGTCGAGCAGTTCTCGGACGCCGACATCGTGTTTGCCGGCTATCTCGTCAAGCAGGGCTCGTTCTGGAAGACCTGGCGGAGGCGCTACTTCATCTTGAGACGGGATGTCAACGTGCTCGCGTACTACACGTCGCAGGAGAGTCTGGTCAAGCTGGGAGAGATCGCGATCGACGCCACGACGCGTGTGGAGCCGCCGAGCTCGGCCGCGACGAGCGCGTTCCCAGGGCGATTCACGGTCGAGCACAACGGACGCAAGCTCGTGCTCGTGGCGGAGGACGGCCGAGACTCGGCCGAGACGTGGGCCAAGATCATTAACCGTTGCATCGCGACGCGTACGGCAGAGGCAGAGGCTGCGGCGCTGACGGCGCTCATGGCGTCGTCGCGAGGCTCGTCGGAGCGCGAGTCCATGCGCTCGTCGCTGATCCAGCTGAGACTCTCGACCAACGGCTCGCAGCTCACACCTCAGGACGCCGCGACGAAGAAACCGGTGCGTGTGATCAGCAGGTCAAACGGTGTCGCGACGGTGTCAGTGCCTCCTCCTCCTGTGGCGCCGCCCGTAGAGACGCCTGCCAAGCGAGATGAGGGCCGAAGCTCGTTCAAGAAGGGCTTGGTTCCAGTGGTCGAGCCACACACCGACGACTCGCGAAAGAACTCGACGATGATGGAGCCAGTTGCGGGAAAGGAGAATGCTGCCGTGAACTCTGCCACGAAGATGAAGCGCCACTCGACGGACTCGGTGTTGATCCAAGCGGCAGCGGACGAAGCCGTCCTCCGACGTGGATCGATGGGACTCAACGACGCCGGTCGCGACCGACTCGTGCACAACGCGCGTCTCAAGAGCATCGATTCAGCGAACGATTCCGGGCGGAAGCTGGTGGAAGGTAGGGCCAAGGCGCCCGTGCGATCCAACAGCACCGAGGCCGCCCCGGTAGGAGCTGCCGGCAAGACGCAGGCGTCTGGTCGAGCGTCGGCACCTGCTCCGCGTCGACTCTTCCGTTCATACAGTGCTGGCAGCGTGCTGTCCACGCGCTCCATCGGATTTGACGACGTGCGGTCGAGTCACGACGACTGTGGTCTGCTCTCTGCGTCGTCGCGCGGAAGCTACCCAGACCCGAACTCGAACAAGCATCTCCGTGTGGAAGCCGAGGCGCGAAGCCGAAACGGAACGAACGCGGACGCTAGCTCGGACTCGCGTGCCCGCAACTTGAGTCTACCTAGCCTCCGACCAGTGACCAGTGTTGAACTCTCCGTGTCAGTCGGCTGTCGCGGTACGCAGGATGTCAGCGACATGCTCGTGGTGCTGTCAGCCATTGCCCCATCGGTCAACCGAGGCGAAGCGAAGGAACTCGCGCGCACGGAGGTCCAGGGCGCGCTCGCACTGCGTGCCTGTGGCGGCGACTTCTTCGCACGTGACTTCAGTGCGCTCTTGTCGGTGCCCATCAGTGCCAGCTCGCGTAACCTCATGCTTCAGTTCGAGCTCTTCTCCGTGACCAACCTGAGCTCCGAGAGCCTGAGCGCACAGCAGTCGCTGGGTTTCGTGCGCATCCCTCACACGGACTTGCTGTTTTCTGGCGACTCGACGCTCGTGCTCGAGTGCTTGCGGGCGCGTCAGTCGCCGTCCAAGCAGAAGCACTTCCTCGTGCTCGACCGCATTCGGCCGAGCGAGAGTCTCAACTTGGGCCATTCGTACACGTACGCCAAGCGCCACTTCGTAGCCGATATCGTGCCAGTGGGTGCGTCCTCGACCGATATGGTGACGTGGATTACGACCAACACGACCGCGACGACGGAGAAACCGGGCAACCGCTCGTCGTTTGAGACCGTGGCCACATCTCCGGCCGCGCCCGAGTCATCTCGGTCTCCACTAACGTACGCAGGCATGATCCGAGGCAACTTGGAGTCGGCGGATGCCACGCAAGTGTTCATCTCGGAAGAGCTGTCGTCGTCGTACTGCTCGATCTCGGTGGTGGCCAAGTACATGGCACTGCTGCAGCAGCGGAATCGACGCCGCATGCACGACGCGAAGCTGCTCATCAACGACATCGAGCAGAAGTACGAGAAGATGCCGTCGTCCCCGAACAGCCGCACGGAAGCAGGCGACATCATTAACCTGCATTCCGAAATGATCCGGGACGCGGAGGCGCGTGTCGAATACTACCGCAAGCTCTACGACTCGTACGTCGAGTGCGAAGACTACTACGACGTGCTTCTCGCGATGCTTGAAGACGGCAAGGAGCCGGGCATCACGGGAAGTCTCAAGCGCAGTGTCCAGAAGAAGGACAAGCGCACGGAGTTCATGCCCACGAACCTCAACTGCCACGTCGTTCGTGCTCGTCGCGTCGCGTTGTCCAGTGCGTCCGTGGCCATGAGCACGAATGATCCAGGCACGCGAGAGCGAAGCCTTGTCGGCGGAGCGAAGGGAGACGAGTTGGTGTACGCTGTCGTCACGCACGGCTGCCCTGCTGCTCACTGCTTGGGCTTCAAGGACGGCGGTCTGCGGCGTCTGCAAGCGTCCCTCGCCCAGTCCAAGGAGGACGATCCGCGACTGCGCGAGCGGGTCGAGATGCGCCAGGACGTCGTGCACTGCCAGATTTTGTCGATCGCGTCGGCGTCGTTCCTCACAGTGATCGGCCTCGCAGCGAACCAGTCTGCCCGCCACCAGGAGCGCCTTCGATTGATGTGCCAGACGGGTTTCCTGCTGAACATGGAGTCTCTGCTGAGCACCATCAAGAACGAAAAGGGCATGATCGAAGATATGTATGAAGGCGTGCAGTGGCTGAACGCCAACGTGAGCTTCCAGGTCGTGCAGTCGCTGGAAGAGAGCCCGAAGCTCAAGTGTGCCAAGTGCGTGGCCATCACGAGCTCTGAAAAACGTGAAGTCGTGGCGACGTTCGCACTGCCGAGTGACGTGTTCGCGACTCTCCCGGAGGTTCTCAAGCACGGCCACGCACTCAAAGTCCACGCCGTGATGTTCACACAGGGCATCAACGAGATGCAGTCGGTCGCCAACACTGTGCTGGATACGAGTCTCCAAGACGAGATCAACTTGGAAAGCGCCACGCGTCTCGTGCGGTACTTCCAAGTGTACAAGACCCACGTGCTGGCCATGCAGCCCCCCAACCAAGACCGCATCGACGACCTGGCCGACCTCGAGATCGAGCTCCAGATCGTCGCCGAGAAGCTCAACCAGTCGCGCAAGTCGCACGTGCAGAAAAAGAACGTGAACATCCTGATCGAGTCGAGCGATCTCTGTCGGCGTCTCGGCGCCGGCCGCGCGACGTGCTGCAAGAGCGGCAAGGACCGCACGGCCATGTCGGTCACGCTCGAGTGCTCGCGGCTGCTGGTGGACAAGTTCCACGTGCGCCAGGGCGTCCATCTGACCAACGCCATGCGCGAGCGCGGCGTGCGGCGTGTGAACGTGTTGGCCAACACGGGCAAGAACAAATTCGCGTTCAACTCGTTCCAGCTCAAGTACCTGCCGGACTGCTACCGGCCGCCCGTGCTGTCGGCCGACTCGAGTGTCCAGTCGTGAGTCATCGTTGGTTGGATGGAGTCGTACGCTGACGTCGTAGTATTGGAAGGAGACGCGTGGTACGGAATTCCAATTGAAATGCATGGAGTGGTGCGATCGCAAGTGCGAGCTAGGCCGATGCTGTTGTACAAGTACTATAGTAGAGGAGGCCTGCTCTACGGGAAGGCACTGCCAAGGCGAGAACCACAATCCGAAGGCGAGGAATTGGAGTTGGATTGCGCAAGAGGTTTCGGATTGTGCTCGGCTGGAGAGTGTGACGGCAGAGTGAAGGCAATCCGCTGCTGTATCAGTAGACGCACACGACGATCGACGCGATCGTGGAACAAATGAACTGATATAACATACTATTGCCATGAGTGACGATCATGAGACAGATCAGTGTACTGTAGGAAAGGAGGTATCCATATCCAACGCTATCGACACGGTGGCGGCCAAGCTGTGGCCCTGCCGACCAGGTACAATGGCGAGTGGGCAGCTCATTCCACAACTTCCGCCGTTCTCAACAACCCCAGCAACCCCAGACACAAGTCCCGGACCAGCAGCTCAAGCCACGATGCGTCTCGATCTGAACCCCAGCTTCAACACCTCCTCCGCCACGCACCAGCCACTGCGCATCGCCATCGTTGGCGGTGGCCCTGGGGGACTCACGCTCGCCAACATTCTCCAACGCAAGGCTCAAGAACTTGGATTGACCAGTGACTTGATGCCATGGCAAGTGGCCATCTACGAAGCCGAGCCCAGTGGCGAGCACCGTCGCCAGGGAGGCTCGCTCGACCTCAAGCACTCGGGCGGACTAGCTGCCATCGCAGCCGCCGGGCTTACCAACCGCTTCAACGACTACGCGCGCCCTGAAGACCAAGAGACGAAGATCGTCTCACGTGGTGGGGAGCTCATGTTCCACCGCAAGGACGCCCCAGCGACGACCAGCGAAGGGTACCACCCAGAGATCGACCGCGCGGACCTCAACGATATCCTCCACGAGGGCTTGGAAGACAGTGTCGTCCACTGGGGCCACAAGCTGCTCGAAGTGGAGCAGGAAGACTCGGGTGAATACACGCTGCGGTTTGCGAGTGGCAAGACGGCGACAGCGGACTTGGTCGTGGGAGCCGACGGTGCGTGGTCACGCGTGCGTCCTCTGGTGACCAGTGAGAAGCCCAAGTACTGCGGCGTGCCGTTTCTGGGCTGGATGATCAAGGACTTTGACAACCGCTTCCCGGAGCTCGTGGAGCTCGTCGGCCAGGGGACGCTCTTCAGCTACGGCCAGGGGAAGCTGCTCATCACACAGCGCAACGGCTACGGCGTGCTGCGACTGTACCTGGGCTTCCACACCCCAGAGGACTATGGCAAGACGTCTGACATCGTGCTTGCCTCGAGCGAACCACAGCGTGCTCTGATGCTGGTGGAGGGCCAGTACAAGGACTGGGACGAGAAGCTCCAGCAGATCATCCTCGCGGCAGGCCAGCGCGTGGATAATGACGACGGCGCGAACGCTCACGACGAGTCCAAGATGACCGTTCGGGGCCTATACGCGATGCCGACGGGTATCCAGTGGCCCCACCGCCGAGGCGTCACTCTCATCGGCGACGCCGCCCACGTCATGTCGCCTTTTGCTGGAGAGGGCGTGAACATGGCGATGATGGACGCACTGGAGCTGGCCGAAGTCATCACGAGTCCATTGACTGGAGGCACAGAAGCCACAGCTTTCAAGGACGCGGCGCTGGAGGCTGTGGCTGGCTACGAGGCCAAGATGTTCGCGCGCGTGGTGCAGCCGATGGAGAGATCGGCTCGCACGTTAGAGCTGTTCGTGACCGAGTCCGAGTGCGACTGGCCGAGCGTCCAGAAGTGCTTCGGCCGAGCCGTTTCCGCGTACAAGTAGACGCGTAGCCACCCACTTGAAGCCTCGGGTTTGTTTGCAGCCACTGCTCGCCTCTGAATTTTCATAGGATCCACAACCACAGATAAAACAACGCAACTGCATTTTAATCTGCTTGTATCTATCCTCACATTGCCGCCTTGTCACTGTCAAGTTGACAGCAGCACTCGACGTGAACGACAGCAGCAATGGAGAGCTCCTCCCGTCCAGTAGGAGGGGGAAGCCAACGCGCAGACATCAATGGTGAGAGCCATCCACAATGTCATCGTGACGAAAGGTGGTGAACACCAGCGAACGAACCGATTCAACGACTTCTCTCGTCCCGAAGGCCAGGAGCTACGTGCTATGTCACGCTGTGGAGAGCTCATCTTCCACATGGCCGACTCGCCCGAAGACGCGAACCAGGTCCACCGTCCGGAGATCGACCGAGCCGATCTCAACCACATCCTATTCGAGTCACTGGCCAATAGCACAATCCACTGGAACCACAAGCTGCTCAGCGTGCAGCACGTTGGCGAAGAGTACGAGCTGCAGTTTGCCAATGGCGAGACTGTGAAGGCGGACTTGGTCGTTGGAGCTGACGGCGCGTGGACTCGTGTGCGTCCACTGGTGACAAGCGAGAAGCCCAAGTACAGTGGCGTGACGTTCCTGAGCTGGTCGATCGAGGACTTTGACAAGCGCTTCCCAGAGCTCGCAGATCTTGTCGGTCGCGGCTCGCTCTTCTGCTTCGGGCAAGGCAAGATGCTCACGACCCGTGAGCATCACCCAACGCAACGGCTACGGTGTACTGCGTCTCTATCTGGGCTTCGAGATGGCGGAAGACTGGGACAATATGTCGCCTATCGCGCTGTCTTCCAGTGACGAAGAACACGCCAAGATGCTGGTGGAGACACTACAAGGACTGGGACGAGAAGCTACAGTAGATCATCCTCGCGGCGGGGAGGCCACTGGAAGGCGAGCCTGCTAGCAGCGAATCCAAGATGATGGCCAAGGGATTGTACGCTCTGCCGACGGGGATCCAGTGGCCCCACCTCCGAGGCGTCGCTCTCATCGGCGACGCCGCCCACGTCATGTCGCCTTGTGCTGGCGAGGGCGTGAACATGGCGATGATGGGCGCGCTGGAGCTGGCAGAGGCCATCGCAAGTCCACTGACGCAGAGCGGAAGCCACGCAAGCTTCAAGGACGCGGCGTTCGACGCTGTGGCTGGATACGAAGCCAAGATGTTCGCTAGACTGGAAGAACCGATGCGCAGCGCCGCGTTCAACTTGAATCTGTCGGTGACAGAGCCCGAGTGCGACACAGCCAGTGTCCGGAAGCGCTTCGCCAGAGTGCTGGCTAACTAGTGGAGACCAGAGTCACACGCAATAGACACCCATGTGGGCCCTGCTGATATACCGGTACAGTGATGATGCCCACAACTTCAACATTGGACACCATCATTCACGTAGGATATTGTATGCTGTTTCAGTAGACAAAGCCTCGGAGGCTCCTAAGGAGCTTCGCTTGTGCACTAAAATTGCGAGCTGATCGTGAAGCCATCCAGGCGGAATGCTTGTGACCATAAACCGTAATGAGCAGGCGTGCACACTACAGCCCAGTTGTGACTCCCTCGTAGGAACTCAATGGACTTCAGTTCAAAAGAGAGAAGTGTCTGAGCATCATCACTGTGGGGGGGGCCGAAGGATTGCCATGGCTCGGACTGCCATGGGGGCGTCATCACTGGCCACTGCTCGTCAGTTGACGACAGTTGACGCACTGACTCACTGACGTGCAGCATCACCATCATTCCTCCTGCAGATGCGCTGTTTCAGTATCCCAACGGTTTCCAACTGGGTGAAGATGCTCAGATGTACTACCATAAGATAACCCTCTGGTACTGTAGCCATGTCAGCCAGACTGTTTGTTGGCTTGCTCGATTGCTCGCTTGGTCGTGATCAGTGGGGAGTGATGTTGCCCCCCCCAGGAGACACACTGAGCTGAACTGTTCAGTGCAGTGGCCAGACTCCATGGATGCATCTAGGGCCAACCGCCCGCCCGCCCGCAGCTCCTTACGGACGGATTCAGTAGCTCATTCTACAACTTTCTCCGACCCGGACAAGCCACTCCACTCCCCACCTCCAGCCTCCACCTCCGCCTCATCAGCCTCAATGAGCCTCAACGAGAAGACGACCTCATCCCCAACGCCGCTTCGCATCGCCATCGTCGGCGGCGGCCCCGGCGGCCTCACGCTCGCCTGTATTCTCCAACGCAAGGCTCAGGAACTGAACCTGCCGGAGAGCCAGACGCCTTGGCTCGTGACTGTGTACGAGGCCGAAGAAAGCGACGTCGGCCGTCGCGTGGGCGGCTCGCTTGACTTGGACTACAAGGGCGGCTTGGCTGCCATCGTGGCTGCCGGCCTGCTGAACCGCTTCAACGACTTCGCTCGTCCCGAAGACCAAGAAGTGCGAGCGATGTCGCGCTTTGGTGAGCTCATCTTCCGCAAGGCCGACAAGCCAGACGTCTCCAGCGAGTCCTATAACCCGGAGATCGACCGCGCGGATCTCAACCGAGTGCTGTGCGAGTCACTGGCTGACGGCACAGTCCACTGGAACCACAAGCTGCTGGATGCCCAGCAGATCGGAGACGAGTACCAGCTACGCTTTGCGAACGGCAATGTCGTCACGGCAGACTTGGTCGTGGGTGCCGACGGCGCCTGGTCGCGCATCCGTCCTTTGGTCATGGACGAGAAGCCCGCGTACAGCGGCGTCACGTTCCTCGGCTGGGGGATCAAGGACTTCGACAACCGCTTCCCGGAGCTCGTCGACCTCGTTGGCCGTGGCTCGCTCTTCAGCTACGGCCAGGGCAACGTACTCGTGACGCAGCGCAATGGCTACGGCGTGCTGCGTATGTACCTTGGCTTCAAGGCGCCAGAGGACTGGGCCACGACGTCCGCCGTCGCATTGGCAGCCAGTGACAAGGAACGGAACCAGCTCCTAGTGGACACACACTACAAGGAATGGGACGAGAAGTTCCAGCAGCTCATCCTGGCGGCTGGCACACCACTGGATAACGAGGGACCGGAAGCCGAGTCCAAGATGATGGTCAAGGGCCTGTACGCGTTGCCCACTGGCATCCGCTGGGCCAACCGCCAAGGCGTGACGCTCGTTGGCGACGCAGCTCATCTCATGTCGCCGTGCGCTGGTCAAGGCGTGAACATGGCGTTGGTCGATGCCCTCGAGCTGGCCCAAGCCATCGCTATTCCGTTGGTTGATGAGGATGTGGATGCTGACTTGGACTTCAAAGTCGAGGCGCTCAAGGCAGTGGCCGAGTACGAGGCCAAGATGTTCGCGCGTCTCCACGAGCCGATGCAGCGGGCGGCGTACAACTTGGATTTGTTCGTGAATGAGCCCGAGTGCGACATGGCGAGCGTTAAGAAGCGCTTTGCCAAGGCGTTCAAGGCGGAGCCGTAGGACTCAGGACTGTGCAAAGCAGCGTTGGCGACGATGATACATCGACAAGGTGTAACCATCATCCCCAATGTGTAGCCATTTCCCCACAACTTCAAAAATAGCAGGGTCTCCGATGCTCTCATCTCGTCTCGTCTAGTGATCATTGCTCACAGCTCCTGATCTGATACCTTGGCAGCGTCTCAAACATCTTCGTTGTCTGCTCCTACCCTTGGGGGTGTTGCTAGCCGCCATGTCACGCCGCAACAACTCGAGCGCGTGGAGCGGCAGCAATGCGAATGGGAATGGCGGCTCTGCCGTCGAAGAGACGCTCGAGAGCAAGCAGTCGATGAGCCAAAAGGAGGCGATCACGAACCAAATGATCGGCATCATCTCGTCGCGGCTGAACGCGCTGCAAACACTGGCAAACGACCGAAAGCTCGGCCTCGAGTGCGACCTCAAGGTGAATGCCGACTACTGCTCCAAGCTGGTGCCGGGGCTGCAGGACCCGTACGAGAACCGGAGTGGCGCCAACAACCGAGCCAAGACGGTGTCGTCCACGACGCTGGCGAGCAACCAGGCCATGATGGAGCGACTCTTTGGTCCCGACGAAAAGAGCCGTTTGCGAACGGTGTGTACAATCGGTGGTATCTGCTATGTATTGGCTAGATCTCACAAAGCCTTCGCCTTGATTGTGACAGCAAGTGCTCAAAAAGAACAAGACCGAGCTGCAGAAGAACGAGCACCGTCGTAACACGCGTGTACACTTGGAAAAGCAGCTCCAAGCGAGCGTCGAGGGCCACATCACGCGCTCGGTCGACAATTACGTCTACGGACAAAGCGATACAGAGTCCACCAGCTCCCTCCAGTCCACCAGCAGCATCTCCATCAACGCCAAACTGCTGCTGCTCCACACGTGCGAGCGCATGCACATCGCGCACGGCAGGAAGAACTTCAAGAGGTTTCTGCTGTCAGACTTGTCGTGCTCGCTGTTCGAAGACATCTTCTGGCTCGTGTTCTGCCACTTTTTCCAACGCGTACGTGTGGTTGGTCTCCGATAGTGTGTTTTGTGTGGAGATATAAGTTGAATAACGGAGACTGTGCGGTGGTGGCTGTAGAACTCGACAGCTCAGCAGCGCACGCTGACCGACACCGTGAGCGCGCGCTACGTGAAGATCTTGCAGGCGCTGCGCACCAGCAACAGCGACTACATCTTCCGTGTGTATCCGTACGCTGTCGCGAGTAGTGTGTGCTGGGGTCTCCACTATCTCTTCCCCGGGTCTCGACACTTGTACTCGTCCGAGTTCAAGAACGACGCGTTCCTGTTCATTGGCCAGTTGCTGCTGGGACTGCGACTGTGTCCAGTCACGATCCTCAACATTCGAAGGCAGTTCTTCCCGGAGGAAATGCTGGATGAAAGCGTGGCCACCAAGGCCAAGATTGTCCACCAAACTACGGCTGCGGACGGCTCTGTCACTGGCAATAGCGGCATCAACAACGTGAACGTGATGCCGGATCTGTCGGCGCTTCTCCCACGGCTGAATAGCTCCCAGTCCAGTGTGTCATTGGGCTCAAATACCACTCAGTCTCAGTTACGGAGAGCGATGAGCGAGTCGTACTTGGTCAAGCAGTCCAACAGCGAGAATAGCGTGGAGAAGATCCTGGATCTGCCCACGACGACGCTCCACGCACAGGCAAACGAAGGTGATGGCAACGGTGGTGACAGTCGCGGCGAGTACAGCACAGCGCCACGGCAGCTGCGGACCCATCAGATGCGGCGGTTCTTCAACGCGTCGCAGCTCAGTCCGCTCATGAAAGACTACCTGGGAGCCGAGACGAAGAACTTCAAGCGACCCAGCTATCTTCTGCGAACGACGCCGCTCACGGACTGTCCTGTGGGCGGCGAGGACACGTTCCACAAGTAGTACGTACTCCGTTCCTCATATGACAATGTGATACAATGGAGATTGACTGACTGACCGTATTTGGCGCAGCTACCGTCGCAAGGGCCAGCGAAACTACGCGCTGGAAGCCCAAAGAGAGCAGGAATCGTGTCTGAAAGACATCCAGCGCGTCCAGCACGACACGCGGCGAGACCTGGCCGTGCTCAATGAGGTGTGTGGCTGCTACTGCTATGAAATTAGTAGTGGTGGAGGTGAGTGTTGGACTGACTTGTGGCTGCGACTAGACGCGGGAGATCGTGCTAAACAGCGGCAAGAAGGCCTTGCAGGCGTACTGTACACTGTTGCTAAGCAAGAAGAGTAGCGTAGACGGCGAGGAAGGCGGAGGTGGAGGAGGGGGCGGGGCTATCAGCCCTTCCAGGTAGCCAGCATCCAACAGAGAGCAAGTGCAACTACCATGTAAAACAGCACAACACGATCGACAACCACAGGATTGACGTGGTCGATCGATCGATTATGAAGCCATGTCAAAAATCATCACATGTCACAGATATACTGATTTAGCGACAACTTCGAGAAAGTACCCAGTCGGGGGGGGGGGGGGGGGGGGGGGGGGGG
>JAADVL010000590.1:0-20470 GCA_023334995.1 Pythium sukuiense | reverse complement strand
CTGTGGTAGAATGATACGCGCATGGCGAGCAAGCTCCGCCCGCAGCTGATCGATCTGTCGTTGCTGGTCTCGAAGTTTGGCGTCGAGTTCATTGTACTGGACGCTCGTTTTAGCCGCTCTCTTGTTAGCTGCTCGTAGCGCAGTGAGAAGTTGGTTCCTTCCGTAGCGCTCCCATTGGTCTTGGTGCCAGCGCTCACTCTCCCTTCGCTCTTGGAGCGCATCTTGCGCTGCATTCTTGACACCAAAGCACGAGAATTGGAGGTCCTGGTGTCTTTGTCGAGACATGGTTCGGCTTGACATCCCATATACCTGTGTAAAGTAAAATCCTTGTATAGTGGATATTTGATTTGAACATTCGATCTGACCACGATTGGATCTTCTCGTCTCAGAAAACAGTACGCTTCCAATAACCTATGCTATGTGATCAGTGGGTGGTGTTGAGAAGATGCACTCAGGTGAGGAAGAACTCGACGGCGAGATCTGTCACTTCTGATGAGACGCCCCAAGAAAGATGCGGCCACTAGAGCGGAGATGTCGAGCGTGGATGACTGTGCTGGACGCGTTTTTCCTCGCACTAACATCCCAATGGCTCCTTTGTCATCTCCGAATGCAAATGTACGCGTCTTTAAAATCTTACATCACGAAGCACAATACCGGAGTTTTTTGGTTTGCGATTTCCCCATAAAACAGCCCATTTTTGTCTGGTTCTTACGGAGATTCCATGTTAAAAGACACAAAGAGCTGTACGTCAGGCGGCTACTGTGTCTATCGAGTAAAATACGGATTTGAGTTCAGTTTACTGTCTCGGACACAATGAGCTCCTTGATCACGGGATCACGATGATGGGTTCGACAAATTCCTACTCACATTCTGTCTACTACCCCAAAATCCGATCTGCATCACCAGGATTCAACGACGTTCGGAAGCAGACCGAACGATCGCATTCCTCGTCCATACCGCCAATGCGCGCCGCCAAGATCATGCAGCAAGCCGCCTCCGCCACCAGCAACGTGCGCAGCACCACGGCCAGCGGCTCTGTCGTGTACGAGTCCGCCCGCGCCGTGAACGAGTACCTGCAGTTTCATTTTGGTGGGTGCCAGTTTGTAGATCATCCATTGCCCAAAGGATTCGTCTGATCGAAATGAGTGGATGGGATGGTGTTGCAGGTGATCCGAAGGAGGTCGTGCCCTTTGCGTTTGCGCCTACTGATGCGCTGGCGTTCCTCCCGCGAACGGTGGACCAGTGCGCGGATCTCGTGCCGACTGGCCAGCGTCGCCGCGCTCTGGACATTGGCTGTGCTGTCGGCCGCGCCACCTTCGAGCTGAGCAAGCACTTCGACGAGGTGAGGACATCTTGACCAACGTGAATGGCTGGCTACGTCTCAGAATGTGGCTCACGATTGCTTGTGTGGTCAGTCTGTTGGCATCGACTTCTCGCACCACTTTGCCGATGCGGCTGCGCAGATGAAGGAGCTCAAGCAGCTCGAGTATGAGACTCAGATTCAGGGAGATGTGATGCAGAAGCGCCTGGCGAAGCTGCCTGAGGGTGCGCGTCCTGAGCTCACGTCGTTTGAGCAGGGTGATGCCTGCAATCTGTCCCCTTCCCTTGGTACGTGATGCAACAGTTTGATCGGATGTGCAACAGCAATCATCCCTGACACTTCGATTCCATTGTAGGCAAGTTCGATGCTGTGTTTGCCTCAAACCTCCTGTGCCGTCTGCCAGAGCCGCAGAAGTTCCTCACGGAGATCGGCGGATTCGTGAACAAGGATGGCATCTTTGCTCTCATTAGCCCGTACTCGTGGCTGGAAGAGTACACTGCCAAGGAGAAGTGGATCGGAGGTGTCGTGGGTGCCGATGGCAAGCCCGTGAGCAGCTTCGACGTCGTAGAGAAGCTGCTGTCTGTTGACTTTGAACTCGTCAAGCGTCAAGACTACCCGTTCATGATCCGTGAACACGAACGAAAATACCAGTGGGGGGTCTCGGATGGCACGTTCTGGAGACGCAAGTGAGCTGTGCTGACAAGCAACTACTAGTAGAACACAAGAATGCCGATGCAATAGACAACGCGTTTCAAGTGTATGTTTCATGAGGTGAAAGCTCTTTTCCCTTCATCATTTTTACAGTTTGATTATTCCGCCGGGAGCGCACCGCTCGCCGCGGCGGAAGTATAATGACTATCGCTATTGAAAACACTATCTGTACTCGAATCCCAGCATGTTGCATCCGTGGCGTAGATCCGCAGGAGATGCACTGCAAGCACTATGCATTCACACCAAGTGCCACTGACTGCCGACGCTTCTGCCCGGATGTTCGTCCGGTATTACTAGCGTACACGATCCCATTCGTTGCCGAAGAGGAAGACGAACTGGAGTGTCCGTGTTTGGCGTGTGTACTGGAGGACGCTGCTGTTGCGGCTGTGTAGTGTCCCTCCCCACCATGGCTTATTGAGCTGTGATGGTTGGAGGAATGATACGTCTGGGGGTGCGTAGGCGGTTGCTGGTAGTGGTAGATCCCCTGCTGCGACTGGTGCTCGGCATAGTGAGCGTACGGGTTCACAGTTGCTGCAGGCTGCTGGTAGTGGGGTGTTACGGTAGGCTGAGGGTACGGGACTGGCATTGCAGGCTGCTGGTACGCGTCGACGACTGTCGGTTGCTGGTACGCGTACACATTCGGTGCATGCACTTGCTGTTGTTGAAGTTGCTGCTCATATTGTTGCTGCTGCAGTTGCTGTTCATATTCGTGCTCGTCGTATTGTAACCGAGGCGATGCCTCCTCTTCGGTTTCCTCCACGTAGATGAGTTGTCCGTCCTGTTCAGGATCCATGGCGACAGCGAGACGAAACCGCGGGTGCGAACCTGGCAAGGAGTTGGCGATGTAGTGGTTTGCCAACTCCGAGTAGTAGCGCACGTATGTGTCGGTCGAGACGTGAAGGGTGAAGTTGACCAGCAGCAGAAACTCGACCTCCAGCTCGTTCATCTCATTGCACGGCACGCCGCCAACCTTCGCGTAGTAGGCATTGTTGAAGTAGTGGTCGTCAAAGAACTTGGCCGCGAGCACGACACTCGTAATCAGCACACGGTGCACGTTCAGATCGGTCAGGATGAGACCCTGCGCCTGGTGGAGTCGGTCGATGTACACGAGCGCCAACACGAAACACTCGGGGCTGCACGAGGCGTACTTGTTGATACGCATGAGGTAGTCACGAACGGAGATCCCTGGTGCTCGAAAGGCTTCAAACTTGGTCCTGGTGATGTACGCAGGCGGTACGGATTCACTCGGCTGCACCATCGACTCGACGACAACCGCCAGCGTCTGCACGATCGCGCGACCACGTTCTTCGCTGTCCTTGGCTTCCATCTCGATCAGTCAGCCGCTGCTAGCAAGTACTGTAAGACGTGTCCACGCCAGTCGTCGTTCTGGTTACGTGTGATGATGAAGGCCGGACTGGTCAGCAGGATACCCGAAGAGACGCCAATGCGACGGCTGTGGCAGATACTTGCAACGTTCTCAATGGCGAATCAACCAGTGAAGCCTGCAGAACCACTGTGCTTCCGATCGGGCAGCGTAGGACGACAGCGACGTGGTGGGAAGCTAGGCGCAGTGGTGATGGATGTGTGGAGATCGGGTCACTACCCTGTGCTTCCACAAGCGAGTTCCGGAAGAAGACCGTACGGACGTGGCGGGGGCTTCGCGCGGATTCTGAGTGGTCGATGCGATGGCGCGACGCAACACAACCAGCGAAAGCAGCGCCGCGGAGTGAGAGCGGTCGCAGCGGATGAGGGCACGGCGGCAGCAGCCAGGCAGAGCGAGCACTTGCGAGTTGTGCGCGAGAGCAGGGGCGGCCATGCCCCCACAACGATACCCACCCGCCCGCCAGCCCACTCACCGTAGCCAAGCAGCGACAAGCGCCGCCATGGCCACCGACAGTGCCACACCAGTGCCACATGAGAGAACAGATAGAGGGGGTTACACCCGCGTAACCTTGTGGACGAAGAACAATGGCGGAAAAACCTCGTCCTGAACCCATGTCACTGTCACAAGGGAGTCGGATGGTCGTTTCGCATTTTGCAAGGGATGGTGTCAGGGATGTCACTATTGCACGGTTTTACTACAAAGAGGTTTTTCATTTCCCCCTACACCTAAGTAGCGTAGCCACCCATTTTTGTACATGCGTTCACGTAATCGCGTGTCGTGACTGTGAAAGGCAGCTTGAAATTGGCTCGAGAAAGTCTGTGTTTCTTCGCCTTCTTTCCTCCTAATCAGAGTTTTAGGAGTCCACCAAGCCAACCACCGAGAGCTTCTCCTCTCCATTTTCGAGAACGACACCACGAAACATTCGGATACAGACGATAGACATGCCGCATGATCCGTTTCTAGTTGATAACCCAGCACGAGTGTTCGACCCCCTCGCTGGGATCCACGCGAGCCAAAATGACTGGTGGAGAAGCCCCAGCTTTGACCAGCACGGCGCCCACGCTGTGACAGCTGCGTACCTGTGCTTTGTTCTTTCTGGCTCGTCGCACCCCGTTTTTCTTCCTGGCTGATATTCTTCGCCATTTGGAGTGCACCACATCAACAATTCACTTTCTAAAGTACGCAGTAGCCAACTAAAACGGACTTAAGAAATCGTACTTAAGAATCCATATACACTACGACTGGGTGGCCCTGCGACTTGAGCAGCGCATTGGTTGGCGGACGAAATCGGGTTCGAAGCGGTGTCGTTGATCTAATTATCCCACATCCACGGACATCATGGCGGGCGGCAAGAAGGCGGCGTCCAAGGGCGCGCAGCACGTGAAGGCAAAGACTGCGGAGGCTTCTGTGAAGTCACAGGCGTCTACTGTGGCGGCCAAGTTCCAGAAGAAGAGTGCGCTGGACAGCGACAGCTCGGACGACGATGGTGAGGAGGCCATCAATGAGCTCAAGGTGAACGAGAAGTTCGCGAAGCAGTACATCGACCGCAAGCGCAAGGAAGAGCTCACGCACCTGGAGCGCCAGCGTGCGTATCTGGAGGACGATGATGACGAGTCGGACTCGGAGACGGAGGACGAGGACGCCGAGGAGCTCACTGCGGAGCTGGACAACGACATCAAGAAGACGCTGCGCCTGATCCGCAACAAGGACCCGATCATCTACGACACGTCGGTGGCGTTCTTTCTGCCGAAGGAAGGCGACGATGACGACTCGGAAGGTAGCGATTCGGACTCGGAAGCCAAGCTGAAGAAGCAGAAGGGAAAGAAGAAGGACGCGCCGCTGTACTACAAGGATCTCGTGCGGCAGCAGGTCATTTCCGGCGATATCGGCAGCGACGATGACGAGGAGGAGGACGGCAAGGCTCGCGTGATGACGTATGGTGAGGAGCAGGCTCAACTGAAGAAGGACTTCCTCACGTCACTTCAGAAGGCCGAGGAGTCTGGTGACGACGAGGACAACGAGAAGGACGCCGATGACGAGGAGGATGAGCTGGAAGGCGGTCTCTTCTCCGTGCGAGCGAAGACGAACGCTGAAAAGGAAGAAGACGAAGCTGAGTACGAGAAATTCAAGTCCAAGTACGGATCCAAGTTGAAGAAGGATGACATCGACCCCGAGGCGTTTTTGGAAAACTACCTGGCCGGTGGCTGGAAGGAAAAGAAGACCGAGATCCCTCGCTATGACGACATTGTCGCCGAGGACGAGGAAGACGCCGAGGAGCTCGAGAAGATGGAAGAGTTCGAGCACGCGTACAACTTCCGCTACGAGGAAGAAGGCAGTGGCCTGATCCAGACTTACTCGCGTAACATTGACGACAGTATGCGTCGCAAGGACGACTCGCGTAAGCGCAAGCGTGAGGAACGCAAGGAGCGTAAGGCCCTTGAGCGCTTGAAGAAGGAGGAAGAGTTGCGTCGCCTCAAGAACTTGAAGCAGGCGGAGATCCAGAGCAAGCTGCAGAAGATCGCAAAGCTTGTTGGCAAGGTCTCGGAGGAAGATCGTATCCAGGAGGTCCTGTCCAAGGATCTCGAAGGCGACTTCGACCCAGAAGAGTACGACAAGCGCATGCAACAGATCTTCGACGACCAGTACTACAACGAGGACGAGGAGGAGATGGAGAAGCCGACGTGGGACGACGAAGAAGACAAGGAACTCTTTGCTGGTCTACCTGTGGATGAGGATGATGAAGAGGAAGACGCTGGCGACGAGGAGAAGATGGAGATCATCAACGAGGAGGACGACAACGAGGAAGACGAGCAGGAGGAGGAGGAAGTCGAAGAAGAAGGTGAAGACGACCAGGCTATGGATGAAGGCGAGGAGGCGGATGAAGATCCAGCTGATGCTGAAGACAAGGTCAAGAAGATGGCGCCTGCGGAGCTCAAGGCCGCCAAGCAGAAGTTCCTGGACGAGCTGTACAGCTTGGATTACGAGGATCTGATCGGTGACCTCAAGTGTCGTTTCAAGTACCGGGAGGTGCGCAAGAACGACTTCGGCCTCACTGCGGAGGAGATCATGGCGGCCGACGACAAGGACCTGAAGGGACTCGTCTCGCTGAAGCGACTCGCGCCTTACATGGAAGAGGAGTACACGATCAACCGCCGCAAGATCAAGAACTTCAAGAAGTCTCTGGAAGAGAAGCAGGCTGAGGAGGCCCTCAAGAAGAAGAAGAAGCAGGCGGAAGATGAAGCGGAGGCGAACAAAGACGCAGAACCTGTGTCTGAAGCGCCAACGAAGAAGCGTAAGCGTAACAAGAAGAACAAGCAGGCCGCAGCGAGCGAGTCGGCGGTTGCACCCAAGCCAGCAGATGTTGACGCGACTGAGGACAATGAGGTGGACGCCGATGCTGAAGTTGTGCCTGTGGACGAGCAGAACGAAGCGACGGAAAGCAAGAGGGAAGAATCGCAGCCTGCGAAGAAGAAGAGCCGTCGTGGTGGCAAGAAGAAGGAGACGAACGAATTCGCTGCGACGGGCTTGTCGTCGTCGCGATTGGAGTCGTACAAACTGATCAAATCCAAGAAGTAACCAAGCAACTTCGAGCTGCATGTACCCAACCAACCCAATAGAATGTTCGTCGACACCAAATTGATTGGCATTTCTCGTGGTTATAACAGAGGAACGAACACGCATGGGTCTCGTTTCCTCTCACAATTAGTGCTTGGCTAGCAGTAGCTCACACGCCTCCTCGATCTTGGCGAGACACTCATCCGCGTGACGAGGCTGGAAGATAAGCGCGGGGCGGAAACGAACAGCCTCACTTCCACATCCACCGGCGGCGACTCCAAGCCTCTTGAGGAGGCCAATGAACTCGTTACGCGTCGCCTCAGTGGGCAAGTTCAAGGCGAGGTACGTGCCCTGGCCGCGGACGTTGCTGATCAACGATGGGAACTTCTTGGCCAGATCCTGCAGACCGCCACGCAAGTAGTCGCCCGTGATTTGTGTGTTTTCCAAGAGGCCGTCTCTGTCGACCACATCCAGGAAAGCCTGCAGCGTGATCATCTTGGACGGATCGCCCATCCACGTGTTGAAGATGCGGAAACCTTCCGAGAGACGGAACTCTTTCTTGGCGAAGTAGCCGCCCGTCTGGAGCTTCTTGGAAAATGTCACGATGTCCGGTGGGTTCTCGAGCTCCCAGTGCTCATGGGCCCAGAACTTACCGGTGCTACCGCCACCGGTTTGGACTTCGTCCACGATGAAAGCGACGCCGTGCTCAGCAGCGAGTGCGCGCAACGAGCGGAAGAACGCCGGGCTGGCGTGGTTGTCACCACCTTCTGCCTGGATGGGCTCCACGACCATTCCGGCGATCTGCGCCTTGTTGGTGCCCTCAGCCTTGTTGTTCTTGAGCAGGCGCTCGACTTCGTCGAGGCAGCGAGCTTCTTCGGCTTCATTCGCAGCCTGGTGAACTTCCAATGGGTACTGCAGTCTTGGGAACGACGCCACTGGCCAGTCGAATGCTGGGATATCGACCTTGTGGATCGCCTTCGAGTGGGTCGTCGACAGACAACCCAGCAAGCGACCGTGGAAGCCGCCCTGGAACGACAGAATGCTCAGGTTGGGCGTGCCCGGCAGGCTGTGGGACATCGAGCTCTCCAAGTCGAACGTGGATGGAGGTGCGCCACCACGTAGCTTGGTCTGGTACCAAATGAACACCGCCTTGTAGGCGTTCTCATTCGAGCACGAGCCGCACATGAGCGTGTTGATATCCTCCAGACCAGCAGGTCTCACTCTCGTCAGCGTGCTCTCAATGCGCTCCACCCAGTCAGCAGGTGGGAAGATGCCGAGACACGGACGCTGCGCCAAGATGGACACGTTCTTCTTGTCGGTCATCGCATCCAGGATCGCAGGGTGGTTGTAGCCGATGGGCAGCGACGCGATCTGGCCGTAGATGTCCAGGAAGCGGTTGCCGTCCACATCAACGAGGTAGTTGCCGCGACTGGCGTCGTAGTCGGCGAAGAAGTTGACGGTCGAGCTCTGCTGGATGGTGCTGAGTCGTGCCATCAGCGCCTTGGACTTGGGGCCGGGCACGGTCTCCGTGACGACGCGGCCCGATGGATACTCCTCTGGGAACGGCGGCGTGGGCGTCGCTGGCGCAGCGGAGGCAAGCGAGCGACGTAGCACAGTCGCAGGGCTGCGCATGAGCGTGCGGGCGCGGCCCGTGGCCATGGTCACGAGGGTCATGAGGGTCATGTGGGTCTTAAGTTGACGCTTTTTCGCTGCTGCGTGCAGTGTGGGGTGCGTGGCGGGATGCGTTCTGTTCTGCGCTGCTCGTGTGGCGAGCTGCAAAGGGAGCTGCTTGGATGACACGCACACAGGCAGAGGGAACGAAGAGTGACGCAGCTGCGGATCGTCGGAATCGTATCCATCACTGCCACTTGAAGAAGACGCGAATGTGGAAACACAATTCGTACTTAGCAGTGCATTCTCAGTACTACGATCTATGTCGGCGTCGCTTCAAGATCCACTTGCGAAGTGTGCACCCCACTGGGGTATTATAATAGCCAGCATTCCTCGGTGGGTTTATAAAATATACACACCGAGGAATGGGAGCTGTTTCCATGTCACATTCGTCGACACCATGCGAGGATGGCGTCACTAGGATGTCGTCGGTGGATGCGCGAGATGGACGTACTGCGCATGGCATGGTAAAGTCTGTCTGCACCGGTACGTGCGTGGAGGCGAAGCAGAAATCCACTGGCGCTGAACATGAACGTAGAGGCATTAGAACCAAAACGGCGGAAGGAACTTCCTTGGAGGAGGACGAATCGCGTCGCTGGAGGGTGCAACCTCCATGTGAGGATGCGAGAAGCCGGAAGTGTCTAGTTTGGCTGATAAACGCAGATCACCCACGCAACTCAAGACAAGGCACGTAGTGTGTGGGTAGAAGAACGGCGGCCGCGGTGTCTTCTGGGTTGAAGCTCCGTCCGTCCGTCAGACGGCGGAGAACTGACGGTAGGAGAGTCCATTTCCACAAAAGCCTCGAATGCCTCATCGCCAGAGAGCTCAGATCTCGGTTTTGTTGAAGTGGGCGGGTCGTGTTCCCACTAAAACCGACTCCTTACATCAGTACATGTTTGACCGACCTCTCGCTCATCAGCACATCGTGACTCGTGGGGCTGTCTGGGGGAGAATCAGACCTCCAGCAAGAGATTCCTTCATCCGCTTGATGTCTGAACAACTTTTTAGTCCAGAGAGGATGTTGCGTTGGAGTAGATCCCTGCTAGTGGGTCCTTTCTCTCGTTGTTTCACTGGGGAGACCAACCCACCCAGACTCTGCCATGAGGGAGGACGGACGTCCTTGGGTGAGTGAGCATGATGAGCGGCGCGAGCACATGCCGGCATCTTGAGCGGAACGGCGCGCGAAGCATCCGTTGGCAGCATAGTGGTGGACGCCCTCTAAGTTGGGCTCCACCCATCCGCGTCGGTGATTGGTGGACCATTCGTAGCAAAAATGTTCCGACACTTTGACGTGAGCCCCAAAAGTCAGCGAAGGTCATGCTGACGCCCTAACCCTAAGCTTCTCCTGTGTGAACCAGCAGGCTCAAAGTGTCAAAGAGAGGCAACAAGTGGACGGGGGTAGGGCTCTCAGTCCTCTTCGTTTGATTGTGCGAGCAATCTGTTCGTCGCTCAGACAGATCGGCTTGGCAAGTCAGGTCACGTGCGTGAGCACTGCGCCTCAGAGACCAGCGTATGTAACACCCATGGGAGAGTGAAGCGAGTGGACGCCACCCCGACCCCTCGTCCGCTCGTGGCGGTGGATCGATCCACTGCTATTCCAGTACCTACCTACTCACGGCTCCTCTTCTTCCCTCGAACTCCGGACGAAATCACCACGTCCAGAGTCCAGCACCCAGCGTCCGGAGAAAGAGCAGACGCTCCACTCGCCCCCACAGTTAGTTTCCCCACAGGGAAACGAGGACCCAAAGGTGAGTGTGAATATGCCGATCGCCCGTCGCACGTCGTCGGCGCCAGTGGCCAGTATGTGCGTGTGGCAAGACTCCTGCCGCCGCCACTGGTCCCATGGGGTGGTGCTTGCACTGGCGCCTCCAACCGTGGGGTTTATAGAGCGAGACGACCGATACTGACACCGCAATTCTCCTTGTCGTGCCCTAGTGACTTCGCCAAGATGAGTATGGACTTTGACTCGCGGTCGTCGGACGGCTCCATGACGGCCGGATGGCCCACAGACGTGGACCTGGACGTGTGGTACCAGGCCGAGCGCGGCGACGTGGACGACATCGTGCGTGACGCGCTGGACCTTAGCGTGTGGTCGCTTGAGGCCAAGCGCGGCAACACCAACGTGTATCTGCACTGCAAGAACAACGAGAAGCTGTCGTACTCGGTGCGCGCCGTCACGCGCGTCACGGGCACCGTGACCAACGTCATGGACTGCATCCGCTCGCCCGACAACGCGAGCTTCCGCCAGTTCACCAAGCTTCTCCACAGCAAGGTCTTTCTGGACAGCGAGGTGCTCCACTCGCACAGCAAGCCGAACCGCGACGCCGAGTCGCTCGCGCTCAAGTGGGTCGCGCTCTCCAACGGCAAGAAGACGCTCGGCCGCGGTAAGGAGTTCTGCGTGCGCGAGTACTGCACGGTCGTGCGCAACCACCGCCAGTTCGGCACCTTCGGCGTGTGCAAGTTCGAGTCGTACGACGGCATCGGCGCGCGGTACGCGATCCGTGCCAAGCCCGACGCCTTCAGCCTGTCGGTGTTTGAGCCCAGCTCGTTTGTCGTGTGCCAGACGGGCGACGAAGGCATCCTCAACGTCGTGCTCACGTTCTCCATGCGCAAGGCGCGCAGCAGCAACAGCGTGAGCTCGGGCGTCAAGTCGCTGTCGCTGCGGCTGGCCCACGACCTGGACGGGCTCCAGCAGACCGTGCAGCACCTGCTCTTCCAACCGGCCAGTCTCGCCAGCAAGCGCGAGTGGGTCTCGGACAGCGAGCGCACCAACTGCTCGCTGTGCGTGCAGACTTTCAACATGCTCAAGCGCAAGCACCACTGCCGCGTGTGCGGCGAGGTCGTGTGCAGCAGCTGCACGGTGTTCAAGGTCGTGAACGACCAGGACGCGTCGGCCAACAAGGTGCGCGTGTGCAAGGCGTGTCTGGGCAAGTCGAGCACGACCGAGGCCACGCCGCAGACACAGACGACCGCGGCGCCCGCGCCGGGCATCTCGATCGCGTCGTCCATCAGCAGCCGCACGCTCGTGGGCCAGAACAGCAGCAGCCTCAACGGCAACAACCAGATGCAGGCGCCGTACGCGTCGATGCCCAACTTCAAGAACATCACGCTCAGCGTCGTGTCCAACTCATCCGGAGTGTCCACGAGCTCGGAAGAGTCGCGGCGGTCGGGCGAAGAAGTCGACCCCGTCGGTGCCCTGCAGAGCGGCCCACCGTCGTACAAGCAGCAGCCGTCGGGCGGCGGCTACTCGTCCAGTCTCACGTCGATCTACTCGAAGGGATCCAGCTCGTCGTTCAGTGAGATGGACATCAATCCGGCCGCGCCAAGCAGCCAGCCGTCGCTGCAGCACCAGCCCAGCAGCCGCGGCAAGCTCCAGCAGAGCAGCAGCATGAAACGCACACACTTTTTCAACGAAGATTTCGAGGAGATTTGTATGCTGGCGATGCAGACGCTCAACTGCGCGATGGCCGGCATCCGAACGGACAACTTTGAGCTCGTGAACTACTTCGACGGCCAGCCCAAGCCCGATCTGCCACGGTCTCTGCCTACGTTCCGTCGTATCGCCAGCCGAGGGAAGCCGTGCATCGTACTGGACGTGTCGGCGGACAAGCGTATCGCGGGAGAGAAGCGAACGGCCGCCAAGCTTCAGTTCTTCGTGGGCATTCCGCTCATCATGGGCGGCGAAGTGATCGGCGACCTGTGCGTAGCCGACCGCCATCCTCGCGACACGATCGACCACAAGGCGGTGGAGGTGCTCATGGTGCTCGGCAAGACGGTGACGCAGTACATGACCTCGCACTCGTACACGGAGGACCTGGCGTACTTCAAGATGATGCTCCGGAATGATCAAGAGCAGGATGACGGCTTCGCCGCCGCTGCTGCAATGAAGGAGGTCGCGTTCTAGGCTCCTCCACACCCTCCTACCTGTCGCCCCTCGTCGTCATCGGCCAGCCTCGCCTTGTCCAACTTTCCTCGTGCGGTGGTTTGAGTATCCGTGCCGTGTCGTGTGTGCGTCCCACGTGTCGAAAGGGTGAAGCTGAGTTCAGTCAAAGGGCTCGCGTCCAGGGGTGGCAGGTCCCACTTGTCAGGTATTAGTAGCAGCAAGCGCCGAGTGGCAGTGACTTGCATGCATCGCCGCATGAACTGCTCCGTGAGCTGAGCGCGTCGTGCGAGAACGAGAGAGAGACAGAGAGACAGAGAGATGAAGCCCAAAACGGTGCGGATCCTAAGTATTAGTTTATTATTTTGCGCTTCTCCGTCTTCTTCCACTCATCTGTGCTGTAACGTTATTCGTATTCGTTTCGAAGGTATTATTTTATTGTTCGTAGTGATGGTCGTTACGACTACGGTACTGGATACTCTCAATGCCATGGGCACGAGGGGATTTCCAATGGCTCCATCACCACCGCCACCCGTCGCCTCCATCAGCGTGCTCTCGCAGCCAGCGCTGCTCTCTCTCGTCGCGTCCTTCCAGCGTGGCGTGCCCTTGAGCGCCAAGCTTCTCGTGCTGCGCTTCATCAGCGACGGCTACGTGTCTTGCACCAATCTTCCATTCCACGAAGGAAGATCACTACAACCACGTCCCGCATTGGATGAGGCAGCTACCACATTACCCTCGCATCGTCACGCCTCTGGGTAAGAGCCTTCGCTTGCAGCGCCAGTGGCTCGACCACATTCTGCCCCAGGCCATCGCCAAGTACGACGGCCCCGAAAGCTACAGCGTGTTGCAGGCGTGGTTGCGGACCAGCCTCGCAGCTCGCAGCTCACGACCAGAAGCCACGACGAGCGTACCGCCAGATCGTGCACCGTGTTCGTGAAGCGGCGGCGCTCTTTGGACGCGTCGACTTGCTCCAGTGGCTTCATGAGCTCCCCATGACTGACAGCTTCAACACGCGCCACCAACGTCGCCTCGTGGAACTAGCGACGCGTCACGGCCACGTCGCTGGGCTCCATTGGGTCGAAGGGGTCTTCGGACGAGCCATCATGGAAGGACTCGACGACAGCATCGTGTGGGATAGTGTGAAGCGTGGCCACACAGAGTCGCTGCGTTGGCTCGTGGCTCGAGGCCTGGCAGATCCGTCTCCCTATGCACTCGATGCTACCATCAATCGTGGCCATGTAGAGCTGCTGCGGTATCTGCTGCAGCTCTGGGCACCCGCAGAGACAGCCGAGCCGCGTGCTATGCTCCAGGACGACAAGCGCCTTCGACTCGCGGTGCTGCGAGGCCGCCTGCGCATCATCGAGTGCCTCTTCGAGTGGAAGCTCCCGCCAGTCACCACGCACACGGCACTGCTCGCAATTCGCTTGGGCTTCCTGGACATCGACAAGTTTGTCCTGGACCACAGAGACCGAGACGGACCGTTCCTCCACAATGACATGTGCCAGTGGGTCCTCCACGAGAGGCTGGACATCCTCGAGATGGTCGCGTCCGTGCCCGAGTGCAAGACGCTCGAGTGCTCGGTCCTGTACTACGTCCACTTCACGTCGGCGTCACACGACATGCTGCGGGCTTAAATATGGCTGAGCTCGACTGACGACATCGCGAAGACGCTCGTGTGGGCGGCACTGTACAACCGACAAGCTGCCGCTTCCATTCTGGCCCACGCCGCCGTGTCGCTGCCTGAGGACGCCTCGGTGTTCGCGCGTCGAATCATGGACGAGGTCGACGTGAGAAGCGACCACGAGCCGACCAGCCCAAGCTTCTACTGGTGGATCCTGGAAGGCCCAGGGCTGGACGTCAAGCAGAGACTGTGGAGGGCAGAGACGCGGGAGATCCGAGCGATCGTGTTGTATTTCATTTGGCAGAGGCCCGATGCGGAGGCGTTTCCGGCACTGGTCGCACACGAAGCTTCTTTGCGCGTGTTCCACGACCGCCACTTCGCCGAGCTCTGCCTCGGCCAGTGCTCAACAGCTCACAACAGACGCTGGATCCTCAGCGTGACGCCGTTGGTGGTCAGTCGTGATGGATCTTGACTCGCTGCCAACTGTAGCAGCCCCGTCTCGCAGGCACCGAAATGGGAGGAGACGGCAACCGTCCAATGGTGGGACAACTGACGAGTTCCGAGTGGCGTCAGTTGGTGGGAGGATGCGGTAGTTCAAGCCATCGATGGCAAACAGCACGGTAACCAAAGCAGGACAACCAGTTTTGAATCCAACACGCGAGGCTCATGGCTGGCCGCAAGTCTTCTCGCAACGCGCAGTAAGTAACCACGCATTCGACTTGGCTGGCACGCTCTGACGCGACTGTCGACGTCACAGGAAGTGCCATGGCAGCGGCTCTGGATCGACGCCCAAGGCCTGGAGCCGAGAGGAGGTAGGCTACTAGCCATGCTTGATTAGGTATTGTTGGTCTCACGTCTCACGTGCTCTTGTGGGGCCAGCACGACACGCTGCGGGACGGCGTGGCTCACCTCGGACCAAAGCGCTGGCGAATGATTGAAGAAGAGTTCTTCTTGGGAACTCGAACGGCCGACGCCTGCCACGCGCGCTGGGTGGAGCTCACGCGCCACGGCCAGTCCGCCGAGAAGCACAAGTGGTCACCGCAGGAAGACCGGCGTCTCGCGGAGCTCGCGGCTCAGTACAACGGAGAGAGCTGGTCGCTGGTGGCATCCCAACTGAGCGGCCGCAACGCCAAGCAGTGCCGTGAGCGCTGGCAGAACCAACTGCGTCCGGACCTGAAGCGAGACCAGTGGACGAGCGAAGAGGACGCCGTGATCGTCGGGTGGCAGGCGCAGGTCGGCAACAAGTGGGCGACGATCGCCACGACGCTGCCGGGACGCACGGACAACATGGTCAAGAACCGGTGGTACTCGACACTGTCTCGGGAGATTCAGCTCCCAGCAACGCCAGCGAATCGAGCAGCTAACACCAAGCCAAAGGCCGCTGTCGTGGCCGTAGGACCGCAGCCTCAGCGTCCGTCTGCTCGCACTGTGGCCGTGAAGCCCAAGAACAAACGCAAGCGGCGAAAGCTCTTCCGCACGAGCTCCAAGAAGAAGCAACGCAACGACAAGCTGCCTGTCGAGCAGCGTGCGCAGTCACCCGATACAGTGGACGCTGTAGTCGATGAGGAGCAGGCGGAGAATCCCTGGGTGCTAGCGATCCCTGAGAGTGTCGGGACTGCTGACGTGCCGCTGGACGACGAAGGCGCGCGCAGCCGATTCCTACTCGAGAAGACCCACCCATTGATGGAGCTAGGCGTGCCGCACGATGCAGGAGACGACGACGACTGGCTTCCGGACGATGTCGATCTTGCAGCAATCGCGTCGCTCGAGGCACTGGACGTGAGCACGATGGATGAAGACGATCTGCTCGTCGATTTGGACGCAGGCGGCCTTGAAGTCACCGCGGGGTGGAAGGAGGTTGTCATGTGATGTGCTTTTGTGGAGTAGCAGGCGTGTGTCGGAGCGAGCTTGTTGATTGTAATACATGTGCGGTCTGTGGCTTTGGCCTGCTTCCTGGCGCTCGTGTTGACGTCTCAGGAGACTTTGGTCGTGGGGAGTTGCGATACAGCCGCTCAAAGTGGGGCAGTGCATCAGGAGTCTCCACAGGCTCCAGATCTCTCCAGCCGTAGGGCCACGACGCTCGGATGCGTCGCACTTCAGCATCCAGCGGCGACAATCCTGGGTCTCCAGCAAAGCTGCTTTCCTGCTGCTGGAGCTGCAGCTGCCGTTTCGACGACACGTGCTCGGTGCGAGTGATCGACATGAACCGTGACGCCCGGCCACCCGTTCCAGTCAGCAGAGGAGTTGTCTGAGGACGCTGAGGCACCGCAGGCGGCCGCTTGAGCCCTGCGCGCATCGCTGCCTTCCACTGCCTTTTGACGAGCTGGTGGCCCAGCCGATGGCATTGGCTGCTGCTCCCTTCCTCCTCCCCCTCTCCGTCCTCCTCCTCCTCTTCGTCCTCTGTATCGTCGTCGTCGGCTTCTTCGTTCAGTGCTGACAGTCTCTTGACTCTAGTTTTGGACTTTTCCAAGGCTACTTGCACCTGCGCCATCGCCTGGGACGGCACCACGATACTGATGCGGTGTTTGCTAGCGGCGCGGGCGCCCTTCGCGAACTGCTTCTTCTTCTTTTCATCCGTCATGTGGTACGTCGCGAGCTCCATGCACAGTTCGTCGCCCGCGACGTGGGTGTCGCGACCGCAGATCATGCAGGTATTACCACTGAGCCGCATGAGCTTGCGTGTGATTGGCACGCGCAGGTTCGGGTACTGAAGCGCCTGGTCGACACGCGTCTCGCGCCACGTTTCACGCTGCTGCGTGATCACACGGAGCCTTTTCAGCGCCTTCACGGCGTGCTTTTTGATGTCCTTGCCGCAGAAATGCATGTTAAAGAGCTTCCGCTGACGAGAGAGACGAAGGGAGCCAGGGACTGTTAGAAAGCTGTTGATCAAGAGGGAGTGCCGAGTACAAGACGAGACGTACACTGAGCACGAGGCAGTCGACGTCCGTGACAGCACGGATGTCCACGGGGCATGTCACGACTTTCTTTTCAGCTGCCAGGTACTCTCCTGCGACGTCGAACTTGCCCAAATGCGTGAGCTCGACGGTCACGCAGTGCTGGATGCCGTGGTTTTCTCTGATGCTGGCGGCAAAGAGCGACATTTGCTAGTGAGATGGCGTGCTGTGGAGGGGAGGATGCATAGTCTCAGGTAGGGAAGACGCACCTCATCTCGCTCTGGTCGTTCAGCATGAGCTTGACGCTTTCCTGGGCGTCGCCACGCAGAAGCAAGTAGAAACACTCGGCGTCACTGCCTTTGTGCGTGATGTATTGCTACACAAAAGACCAAAAAGAGACTTTGAGTGGGTGGATCATGTCATCTGAGACCGTCATGCAAGGGCTCACATACCCCCGCAGGCACCGCCAGCAGCTTCATCGAGTTGACGAGATGCATGAGCTCTAAGTGACAAGCCAAGCAAACCCGTGAGCACAGACAAGTACCAGTAGACGGGTCAGTCCGCACGTACGCATCTTCGTCCACTTGCGGAAGAGCAGCATGTGCTGGAGGAACGCGATGTGGTCCGTGATTGTGCCTTCGATGGTCTGCGAGCGCGTAAGTCTCAAGTACGAAGCCGCCGTGAGCACGATGAAGTTGGCGATCTGGGCCATGGGGTCCACGACCACGGTGGCGCTGCGCTTCGAGTCGGGTTCGATCAGACACAGCTCCCCAAACGTGGCTCCCGGAGTCAGCGTTGCCACCTTGGCGCCGTACGTTAGCAGGCCCTGCTCCATCAGTGCCCGGGCGTTCGTGCCGTCGGCAGAGGCACGCATGACACGCTGGAACTTCTTCTGGTCGTCGGCGCCGCGCACGTACACAGACACGATGCCACTCACGAGGATCTACGACAAGATACAGTACATCAGAGTGAGCTACGAAAACGGGAAGCAAGCAAAGCTCCACGGGCTCACAAAGCACGTGTTGCCCTTGTCGCCTTGATTCACAACGACGTCGCCGGACTCGAGATGCAGGAACTCCATCTCTTTGCACAGTTTCTTGGCCGAAATCTCGGACATGGTCGTGAACAGTGAGCTGAGCTTTTCCTGGTTCATGAGCCACGTGTACAGCAGCTTGATGTCGTTCTCTGCGCGGTCTTCGGGCGGCTTTCGCAGCGTCCTAAGAGAAACACCCAAACAAAGATCAGCTCCCAGCGACGGCACTCAAACACACACAGTCACGAGTGCGTACTGGATGATCTGGAGCACTTTATCGTTCACTCTCATCAGCGCGGGATTTGGTACGATGCCCTTACGGATGACCCCCCAACGACGAGAAGGCGCAATTGATGCAGGCTTGGCCACGGCGGTTCCAGCAGCAGAGCCATGTTCTCCAGACGCTGCTGGCGGTTGCGTGGTCGAGGGATTCTCGCTTGTAGTAGAAGTGGGTTGGTTGTGGCTGGCTTGAGGCGCCGCTGCAGATGCCGCCGGTTGTTGTTTGGATGCATTTTGCGGCAGCCTCAGACGGCTAAAGCTGCTGCCTTTGCCGGATTCCTTGCGAGGCGTCCGTGGCAACACTGGCACAGGATCACTGCTCGCGACCGTGTTCCCAGGTCTACCAGGGACGGTGGCGGCCGACGGGAGACCAGCAGCGAGCGCCGGCGCTAGTGAAGCCATCGCGAAAACTAGGGAGAACCACAAGACGCGACAACAAATTGACTTGTGAGGCTGTTGTACACGCGCGTGCGGCTCGTGCAGTCTGAATACTGCTGAGATCCGCTCAGATCCAAGCCAGCCAATCACAGTGCAGGGATTCTATTTCGAACCGAGACCCCAAAAATAGAACGTGGCTACATTTCCATCCACGGGTGTAAATATCTCCGTTATACCACCACGCGCAAGGAGATTATTGCCCGTACTGGTAGTGTTCATCATAAACTCCTCTCTCGCTAGTGGTGTGTCTGTGACAAGCGCACGGTGTTCACTGACTTGCAGCTGCCTGCACCCTGCCGTTCGTGAGCTTCTCTCTGAGTCAGAAGGCGAAGTCCAATGGACAGTTACGGAGCCGTTTTTGAGATGGGAGGCGTCTCTTCATGCACGCGACTGAAGGCGCCTCGCCGCACCGCCTCACTGCCCACTCCACATCCATTGCCTTCGCTATGAGCGTCAGCATCAAGGTCTCGATCCGGTGTCGGCCGTTCACTGTGGACGACCAGTTGGGCGTCGTGCTCACGCAGAATGGCGAGGAAGAAGGCGAGGTGCAGCTCATCAACTCGACGTATTCCACCACGCGGTTCGCGTTCTCGTACGCGTGGTGGAGCGCCTACGGCTTCGAGCGCCACGTGCTGGGGAGTCCGCCCGAGGCCACGCAGATGACGCTCGTGAACCAGCAAATGGCCTACGAATCTGTTGGTATGAAGATCAAAGAGGACTTGATGGGCGGCAACGCCGTCGTGCTCTTCGCGTACGGGCTCTCTGGCTCTGGGAAGACCTTCACGGTCTTCGGTCCCGACGCCGTGGACATCCCAGAGGCCTGGTTCAAGCACGAGAACCCGCATCCGATGTGGGGCATCTTCCCTCGCCTCGCATACGAGCTGTTCAAGGAGAAGCAGGACGGCTGGAAGATCTCCATGAAGTACTTCCAGAACGTCGTGGACACGGTGCGCGATCTCATGTCGCCCGTGGCGCAGGAGCAGCAGTACAAGGCCGGTATGCGCAAAGACAGCGACGGCTTCACGGACATTGAATGGTGCCAGTCCGTCGTGCTCAAGGACTGGAACGACTTGAGGAAGACGTTCATGGCCGCCAACGCACGCAAAGCCATCGCGCCCACACAGTTCAACCACCAGTCCACACGTGGCCACTGTATCATGACGCTGGAGGTCGAGAAGCCGGACCCGGAGCGTGAAGGCATGAAACAGCGAGGCCGTGTGTACGTGTGCGACTTGGCGGGCACGGAGCCCGCCGGCGACATCGTGTACGCCGAGTACAAGAAAGTCGTGTTCGACAACGGAGACATTGAGATGAAGTACCTGGGTCCCCACGCCGACGCGTCCAAGTCCAAGGAGCTGCAGGACCAGGGCAAGAAGATCAACCTGTCGCTCACGGAGATGGCGCAGTTCTTCATGAAGATGGCCGAGGCCGTCAAAGCCAACAAGCTCAAGCCAGGCATGTCGATCCCCGGGTGTAACTCGTACTTCCTGTGCAAGTATCTCAAGGACACGATGCTGCAGGCACGCACGTACTTGTTCTGCGCCATCCGCCCCGAGGTCAAGTTCCACAACTACACGTTCTCCACGCTGGGCTTTGCCAAGAACGCGTCGGTGATCAAGCTCCAGCCGAAGAAGGCGAGCACGGCAGCCAGTGCAGCCGAACGCAAACTCATGGCCGAGCTCG
>JAADVL010000059.1:0-73337 GCA_023334995.1 Pythium sukuiense | reverse complement strand
TGGATGTGTGTAGCTTCACAGTGTCTGGCACACGGCAGCGATGCTCTCTGCGGCATGCCTCATCACCTTTCGGACGAACGACCGCTATCAAATGCTCTCGCCGTTCACAGCCATCGACGTGCTTAGCCCAAACTACAACCTGAGCCCAGTGCATCTGGGACTCAAGAGTTTCGTGCGAAGAAATAGTATCCAACTGAGCAACGATGTGGAGACTGGCAACACGGAAGGCACGCGGCGGATCTTGGGGCACGATCGAGTACATTGCGAGGATTGATTGCCAAAATTCAACTATCAATCAAACTGATTGCTAAAACTCCACAAAGGATCCCAGATCTGAGATCTGATACGTGCTCAGATCGAGAGCTCACTTTCTGGCGTCCGAACAGACGCGGAATGTGCGAGCAATGGAAGGAAATGAGCATCTATGCTGCAAGGATACGACGTATGCAGCAGCACGCAACATGCTGGCTTCAATAAATGCGGCATCAGACATTGCATCAGGCGGAGGCAGTGCGGTGGGGCACCACAGATCGCTTTGCGCCTTTGTTGCCTGTAGCGATGCGGAGACGGCGCGTCGCGATGGCCGCGCTCCTGGGCTTCGTGTCGCCGCTGTTGGTGGCGCCATCGCACCACTGGAGTGATCTGCAGGTGAGAAGTGCTGCATGGCATTGATGCTTCGTGGCTGCAGATTGATTGATGCTGTTTCCAGTTGGGGACAATCCGATCCGACGGCATCGAGCATTTTGATTTCCACGTGCGAGAAGATGTTGTGGCTGTGACTGTGGGTCTCACTCGCCTGCAAGACGACGGCTACAGAGACGGATCGGCTCTCGAACTCTTGCTCAATTACGGGTCGTTCCCAACGCAGTCGGCGCACGACCAGAGCATCAAACTGTCGGCGACATCAAACAACGGCAGTCTCACTTTGAGCCAGCTCCGCGTAGGTCTCATGCGATCGTGCGCTTCATGACGGTCTTCTCTAATCACTGATTGGTGTTTGAGAACAGACCGGGCGGTATTACCTATCACTCCACGGCAGTTTGCTCTTCGACTCGGCCCGTTCTCTCGTGGGAACCCACACCGAGTTCAAGTACTCGCTGAATATCACATACACTGCCTGTGATCCCGCACCAGACTCACAGGAGAGAAGAGAGGAAGCTACGGGCTCAGCACGAGCTGACGCATGCGCTGTCGCGTGGAGAACGCAGGCGATTGAACCGCCCGTGCTTCCCAGCGAGCTGTCTGTTGACAGCTACTACAAGATGGCGAATCGTGGCCATGAAGGCTGCGTGGACGTGTTCCAGTCGACGCTGTGGTATACGTTTGACATTCCGACACCACAATGGGATTTAGCGATCACGGTGAGTGCTATTATGACTGTTATGTTGCAATGCAACGACTCGTACTGAGTTGTACGGCTGTGTGTGGAGTTCTCGACGACGTTCGCCGCTGGGTTTCGCATGGTCGTCTTTGCCGGATTCCACAACGTGACGCCGCTTCCAGAATCGAATATCGACGACTCCGACGCACAGCTCCAGTCGGCACTGATTCCAAAAGGAGCTGGGTTTCGGTCCACATCCATGCGGTTCTCTGCGCCTCAGACGGGGTGAGTATGAGCCACAATCGCGAAACTCTAGTCGCTACTAACAGAAAGTCGATATCATCAGTCGCTGGACCATTGTCATCGTAGGAAACCTGACCGACAATTCAGAATGTGCCTCCAACGGTGGGGGCTCCTTCAGCTTCCAGGCCAGACACAGCGCTCTGAATTGCTCTCGAGACGACGTCGGCGATTCCGGAAGTGCCGAGACCACTACCATAATGCCCTTCGCTCCGATTCTCGCCTCGATGATCGATCCCTGTGTCGTTCAGTTCGTTGCGTTGAGAGAATTTCGCAAAGTCCCCGGAAGGCTCGATGAATTACTCGACGCTGACTTCACTCGAGAGGCACACGTCAGTCGCGCCTTCAACGTGACTGAGCGATTCACTGCGGGGTACCGAGCGAGTATCGACGCGTTGTTTGCCGGATCGTTCGTCCAGCTACGAGTCCAGGCGACTCGCAACGTACCGTCTTTCCAAGTCTTCGTTCGAGTGGACGCGCTTCCCACCGTGTCGTTGTTTGACTACCGCTTTACTTCCAGTGAGGCGAGCTCTGTGGCATCCACACGAGCTGTTAATGCGACGACAAACACGTCCTTCGAGATGCAGGACTACGTGTGGGATCCCATTCGATTCCCAAAGCCTGGCGTTTGGCGACTTCTCTTGGTTGCGGACGAAGCAGCCAGTACAAGTGAGCTGAGTCCGACTGTCGCAGTCAACATTTCCCTACGCGCCTTCGCGTGTCCAGAGCACGACAGCGACGCGTGCAGCTCCCACGGCACATGCCGAGTTGACGTCAGTGCCAGTGGGAAAGGCTTCTCCGCATGCTCGTGCGACTACGGCTTCGGCGGCGAGCAGTGTGAGTCAGTCACAGTCGATCGCACGTACCGCGGCACGCAGATCTTCTTTGTCATGGCTTCCAACCTGGCAATTCTACCGTCGATTTGGCTCTGCGTCCAACGCAAGCTCTATGGTACGCTCTCAAACGACGAATCGCTTTGGTCACTTGCTTGCTATTATATTAACCGACTGATTGATTGACTGGCGTAGCGGAGATCGTACTGTTCGTGGTCACTGGTGCGATCTCGCTTCTCTATCACGCCTGTGACTACGACTTCTTCTGCGTGCTTGACAGCGTTGTGCTACGCCAAATGGACTTCGCACTCTCCTTCAATATGTTCGCCGTACTCGTCGTGCACTTATCTGGAGCGAGAGATAGCCTCAAGGTAGGAGCCTTCCTGTCTCACTGTCATTCTCGTGTATGGCTGATGCTCAACTGTATGATGTTCAACAATAGGCAAGCTTGCTAGTCTTTTACTTGCTGTCTTTGGTCCTCGTGTCGACGTCCGAGAGCCCAAACACGCCGTACGCGTGGATCACTCTCGCTGGGATCTGCGCGATTCAGTTCGCGATGGCAATCTCCTACTACGTATGTGCTCCCTTGGCAAAAGAGCTCTTCGTAAGACGTTTGCTGAACACTGAAGCTGCTCTCCATTCGCTACTGTAGGTCGTTGTCGGTGCATCCCGCATGGGGCTGGGCAAGGGCATGTACGTAACCCATCTTACTCCTTGTCGACGACAACTCTGGCTCACGTCCCCGTTGTGTACAGAGCATTCAACGCCTTCCTCTTCCACAGCAAGAACTTTGACAAGCGCTACGGCTTCGCAGGGCTCGTGTTTCTCGCCATCGCGTTGAGCTGCTGGTTCACGGTGTCCTCGTCCAACTACTGGATCCTGCACAGCGTGTGGCACATCTCGGCCATGATGGCGGTCTTCTGCTTCATCGCGCTACGAATGAACGATCGGTATCAGCTGTTCGCGCCGGACTTCTGCGTGGACGTGCTCGCGACGCCCCAGCAGTTCCGCTTTGCCGTCTCCAGCGTCAAGAGCGTGGACATTCTGGAAGAAGACACCAGCGACTACGACCACCACCAGTACAATGTGCGGTCGTGGCGATAACACACATCGACGCGAGTATGGTCAAATACAACGTCGTGTTGTCTGTATGCCTATGCCTACACCTCCCCTCCCTCTCTGTCTCCGTCTGTACCGCCTTGTCTCGTCGCCTCTTCCTCTCCATCCGCCTACTGCGAGGGCTGCTAGCCGAGAGACCGCCACTACGGAGCCACACTATCACTAGCTGATAATCGAGCATGGCTAGTGTCTACTTCTTGCCCTTGCTCTTCTTCTTCTTCTTGCTTTTGCTCTTCTTCGCATCACCATTCGTCTCCCCTGCAGCGTCGTCGTCAGGCGAATCGGACGCTTCGTGTGTCGAGACCGAGTGGTGGCCGTTAGACGACGCTGCGGACGCCGATCCGTCCGTCTCGTCCTCGTCGTCCTCGTCGTCGGCTACGCCATTATGGCTCGCACTGCTGCTGCCGTTCGACTTCTTCTTGCTCTTCTTTTTCTTCTTCTTCTTCGACGCAGCCGACGACAGATCATCTCCACAGTGGTCTTCCGGCCATGCGACGTCGTCGACGAAGCCCAATGAACGCGCAAACTCGGAGCCGTGATCGATGCCCTTGACCTCGCCGATCATCTGCCAGGACTCCTTCTGGTACATGCTGCCTGGACGCATGGACTGTGGCACGTTGAAGCCCAAGCCGTGGTTGCAAATCCGCGTTGTATGGGCACGAAGCTCAGGCTCAAAGCCCCGCCATGTCGTGTGCGACTTGAGGAAATTCCGCAGGAACGCATCGGGCGACTGGGACGCCGCCTGGAGCCGGATCGCATTGCAGCACTGCAGGATGTAGCCCTTGTTGCTGGTGTTAATAGCGTCGCTTCGGTAGTATTCGATCAGCGTGGTCACGAGCTTAAGCTTCTTGATCAAGATCTCGAGCGTCGCCTGGTTTTCCGTCCGCAGCGCGATGAACACGAGCTGGTAAAAGGCGGCGTGGTACAGGTTGTTATGTGCGTACTCAAAGAACCACGCGAGTAGCACACGCCACACGTTGGCGTCGAAGTGGTCGCTGAGCGTGCTTGGGTTGTGGGCGACGATCTCCACGAGCGCGTCCACGAGCATGAGGCGGAACTCGGTGAAAGGCACCTTGACCACGTACGCCGTGTGCCGCACGGCGCTCTCTGGCAGTGGCTTGTCGGGAGACGCCAGGTCCATCTCGATGTTCTGCTGGTCCTGGTACTTATCGATCAGATACCGCAGCATCGTGCCCATTTCTGCCTCGGCCAGTTCGAAGATCTGGTCGCGCAAAGCCGCGAGCTGGTTCGGCACGAGGTTGACGACAGTCGAGCCAAACGATTGGTACGGGCTGGTCGGCGGGCCTTGGACCTTGTCCAGGATGCTGCGCTGGAGGAGACGCAGGATGCATTTCATGGCAGCCGTGCGCTGGCCATGGCTGCGTGGCTTGTTCTTGTTGTTGTCTACGGCCACAGCGATCAGTCCCTGAAGCAGCTCCGGGCAGTACGCCGCCGGTTGCAGCAGAATCGCGCCGTTGTCGTCGGCCGAAAGGCGATCCACGAGCTCCACAAACACGTCGGCCGCCGCCACGTTGTGCGTCTCCGAGTATCCATCTCCGTACACGCGCTCCGCCAGCACGAGCAGAATCTTCCATTCGGACAGCGAGCGGAAGAACTGCCACTTCTTCTGCGGCGTGGAGGCGTAGAATCGCATCAGCGACGGGTTGTGCGGCTTGCAAATTATGGTCAGGAACACCTCGGCGACCGACGCGTGCTCGATCTGCTCGAGCATGGCGCCCATGTAGCGAGACGCCGTCGCCGTGTTGCGGCCGACGACTTCGTACACGTCGTCGAGGTACAAGCGCAGCAAGTGGTCGATGACGCGGCATCCGTGGCGCAGCAGTCCGCGCGCGTTCTTCTGGAAGATCGGGAAGATGCACTTGGTGATGAGCTTGCTCTTCTTGCCCAGGAACGTCATGAGCGCGTCGCTCGTGTCGTCGTTCGTGAGCAGCATGGTCGCACGGTACGAGGCCATGACCTGCGGCGTAGCCACTTCGCTCTCAGCGGCCTGTGCGCGCTTCCAGTCGTCCGTAATAGGCTCTCCGTTGGGCAGCTTGGTCTGCGGGCCGTCCAGGATCGCGTGCTTCTGCACGTCGTGACCGTCGATGCGCGTGATGTAGCTCAGGAACACGGCGCAGGCCAGGTCGTCGTTGAGCACGTTGACCATGGCCGTGTTGATGGACGGCTCGCCACTGTACGCCGACGGACGGTGCTCGTCCGACAGCATCTTGTGGATCACCTGCATGTACACTTGCTGCTGCGACAGCTCGCCCTCATCGCCGCCGGGGCCGCGCGCGTCGCCGCCCACCGCCACGAGCGATCCGGTCATGGTGTCGATTGCTTGTCTGTCTGCGAGGGGAGGAGCGGCCGTTGGCTGCGTGCGCGTCCGTCGCGCAGAGGCCCTGAAATTAGCTGCGGAGCTCTTCGCTCTGTCGCCACCACAAGCTCAATTGTGTAACAGCACAGAGACCCAGTTCCGACGCATTCTGGTTTTGTGTGTTTGGGGGGTCTCGTGGGCCCAAGGGGTACGGGTACCCACCCGACGTACGTGGACGGTCCCTCGTGTACCCCTTGAAGCCAGCGGCGACGATAACCGGCTTGACGGCGGGCTAAGTACGGTTTCCTTGGCTGCTAAGTACGATATAGAATGTACTTAATTACGATGGAGGTGAACTTGGCTCCTTGAGCCCGAGGTAGCTGAGCTGCTTGCTCAGATGTGAGGCGAAGGTGGCGAGCTTGGCCATAGCCTGGTCGTAGAAGGGGAATTTGGAGGGATCTTCGTGAGCTGGAAGTTTCTTGAGCACGAGGACGTAGTGGCAGCTGCGCACGTGGGGCACCCACACGCGGAAGACGGCGGAGTCGCGGGCGACGTCCCACAGGATCGGCCACAGGCGATGCGTCGAGTCGGTGAACACGAAGTAGCTGCCGATCTGGGCACTGCGGAAAAGAGATCGTAGGAACACGTAGTCGGTGTCACGCAGAAGACGGAAGTTCTCGACGCACACGAAAGAGAACATGAAGAGATCGGTCGTGGAAATGTCCTTCTCGACGTCCTCGTTGATGGAAGCATCGACGGCCTCGGTGATATCACACAGCTTGAAGGCCCAGGACCCGTTTCCGGTGCTTAGTTGTCGAAGAGTCCTGTCCGCAGCGGCCACTGCACCACGCCAGCCCGGTTCGTTGTCGTACACGTTTGTATGGACGGAGACATCGTCAACACGTAGATACTGGAGCAGAAACGCGAGCCCGATGGAGTCGTAGCCTGGTCCTCCGCCATACAGAGCGACTTGGCGATGCTTCTTCGTAGCACTTGTACCAAACAGATCGGAGCGGACGCTGCCCATCTCGCGTGCAAGCAGCAGACCAGGAAAGTTACCCACTCGGTTGATCTTGTCGATGGTGTAACCGGTGCGCGCGCTGGCGTTGTCGAAAGACGGCCGAACGCCAGTGTTTGTCGACTCGCACAGCCCCATCTTGAGTGCATACGTGTCTTCTCGCGAGGCTGCAGGTAGCGACTGCACAAGCAGCTTCAGGAACTCATCGCTCTCGTCCCTGATGAAGTTGGTCCACGTGTGGTAAAAGCGGCGGCTTTCCATGTTGAGCTCCGACTTCTTGGGCAGCGCCAGCGCGCCCTGGTTGTGCTGGAGCCACGCACATGTGAACATCCATCGTCGGCACACGCAGCGCAGTTTCTTGTGCTCCTTGGTCGTCAAAAACGCCGCGATCAGCGCGCCGCTCTCCTCATCCTCCAGCAGCCTCATGACACCAAACCGACTGCCTTTGTCCTTCAGTTCGCCACACACGTCACATAAAGAGGCCACTATTCGGTACATCTCGACGGTTAACTTTCTTGAACCGGGCCGGGTTTCTATCTCAATTGGGCCCGAATGATTCGGGCCGAATCAGACCTGGTGAAATGGAAGCCTTGACCATCACTCTCGTTTCGTTCTGGCGGGCCAGATTGGGTATCCATCTTTTTTGTTCTCTCGACAGACCCAAGTGAGCATCCAGCACAACAAAACCATGATGTCCTTCCCGCCTGGGTGGCTTTAGTCCACTTCGCCAACATTTTCGAATTGTTCCGTTGGTGAAAGCTCCAACTTTGGATCTCACCAACGAGAATTGTCGTCGAAAACGCCAACAACTTCAACCGACCACTCGCATCGTCCATGGCGCCGCCGTATATGGAAGTGGCGTGGGGCAACGCCGTCCACTTCTCGCTCAATGGCCGCTCCGTGACGCTGCGCCAGCCGTCGCCGACCATGAAGCTCATCGACTACCTGCGTGACGTCGCGCGGCTCACGGGCACGAAGCTCTCGTGCGGTGAGGGCGGCTGTGGCGCGTGCACCGTCGTGCTGTGTCACCGTCCTCTTGAGCGCACGCCGTTCGCGTCCGGCGACGTGGTGTTTCGCGCCGTGAATGCGTGTCTGTTCCCCGTGTGTGCGCTTGACGGCCTGGAGGTCTTCACTGTGGAAGGGATCGGCTCCAGCGTCAAGGGGCTCCACGCCGTGCAGCAGCGTCTGGCTGACGCCAACGGCACGCAGTGCGGCTTCTGTACGCCTGGCTGGGTCATGAACATGTACGAGCTGCTGCGCCAGCACAAGACGCTGGACAAGCAGACGATTGAGGACCATTTCGACGGCAATCTGTGCCGCTGCACCGGCTACCGGCCCATCTTCCAGGCCTTCCACTCGTTCGCCAACGACGCCGCCAGTGTGGAGACGCCGACGCTCGAGTATGAGGACGCTTACGCTTCGTCTAGCTGCTGTAGTGGCCACGAACCGCGCGGCTTAGAGCCTGAGTGCGTCAAGGTGCTCGTGGGCGACTGTGAGCACTTGGACGAGTGGCTGCTCGTCGACAGTGTGGAGGAAGGCCGTCGGTCGATCTGCGAGGCCAAGTGCGGGGACAAGGTCAAGAGCTGCAGCACGTACTTGGATCTGGAGGAGCTCGTGCCGTCCAAGACGGAGCCCCTGGCCGCCTACGACGCTGTGAGCGAGATCAAACCGTCGGACTTCATCATCAACTTCAAGCCACGGCCTCTCAAGATCGAGGAAGTGAATGGGGACGGCAAGACGACCCACAAGTGGTACCGTCCGCTGTCGCTCAACGATCTCCAGTCCGTCTTCAAGGAGAACTGCCTGTCAGAGATCGCGTTCGTCGGTGGCCGCACGGCCCACGGTGTGAGCAAGTACTACAACAAAACGGCGCCGTACAACCGCCCGACCGAGCGGCTCGTGCAAGTCGAGCTCAACTACATCGCCGAGATGAAGCAGATCCAAGTGCAGGACGCACAGAACCACGTCGTGGTGGGCGCTGCCATCATCATCAACACGCTGGTCACGTTCCTGCAGAAGTTTGACGGCGATGAGTACGACAACGCAGCATTCCAGGAGCTGTCGATTCTCATCCACCGAGTTGCCAACAACCAGGTGCGCAACTCTGGAACCTGGGCCGGGAACCTCAGTCTGTGTCGGGAGCACCCCACGTTCGTGTCGGATATCGTGGTCGGTCTCATGGGCATCGGAGCGACGCTGACGCTATTGAACGACAAGCTCGAGCGCGAGGAGAATGTGACGATCGAAGCTTTTCTCGGCAAGCCGCAAACCGACTTCACTATGATTCTAGCGATGCAGCTCCCGCTTTTTCCTGCTTCGTCGCCGTCGCTCGGACAAGTGACCAAGCGCCAAGTGTTCAAGTGCTACAAGGTCGCCCAGCGACTTCAAAACGCCCATTCTCACGTCAACTGTGCGATCTGGATGCAAATGCGAGTCGACCAGTCGCCGCCAGTATGTATGGACGCTCGAATCGCGTTCGGTGGCGTGTGCAGCCACCCTGCACAGTTCCACCTGACGGAGAAGTTCATCAAGGGACGCGCTGTCACGCAGCAAACACTGAATGAAGCTGCGTCATACCTCGAAAGCGACTTGAAGAAGATCGGTGCTAGTGAGGCATTCGGTTCCACAGCGTTCCGCCTATCGGTGATGAAGAACTTGATGTACAAGGCCATCCTGGCGGGTATTCCGGCGAAAGATCTTGGTGATTCGTCCGTCGCATCCGCCCCCGAAAAGCTTAGCCGTGGTATCTCCTCCGGAACACAGGCGTTCAAGCCAAGTGACCCAACAAGGCCTGTGTCTGAGGCCATCCCAAAGATTGGTGGACAGCTTCAGACATCGGGAGAAGCCAAGTACACGGTCGACAAGGATCTTCCGCCGAACGCTCTCTATGGTGCGATTCTTTTCAGTCGACGGGCGCTGGCCACAGTGTTGAGTATTGACAAGGACAGCCGCACGCGCTCGATGGAAGGTGTCGTCGACATTGTCACGGCGGTAGATATCCGCGGGCAGAACGACATTTCGTCGGGAGCGAAAGATGAGCTTCTCTTTGTCCCTGTGGGCGGTGTGGTCCGCTGCATTGGTGTGCCAATCGCGTTGGTCCTGGCGACGTCGCAAGAGATAGCAGAGCAAGCCGTGGCGAGCTGCGAGGTCGAGTACGGAGCGGTGCCAGTGGATCAATTGTGGCACGGCCAACAGGCGGGCCAGCCCATCATCAACATTGACATGGCCGTGAAGGCAGGCACGCTTGGGTCTCCGGATCCGTTGTCCATGGGCGACGACAACGTCGAGAGCAAGCTGAAAGAATGCTCGCGCACTCTGACCGGATCGATTCTGCTTGGCGCGCAGAAGCATTTCTACATGGAGCCGCAAGTCTCGGTCGTGTCACTCGATGAAAGCGGTGTGTTCTGCGTGGAGACGTCTTCCCAAGATCCGACAACCATTCAGCATCAGCTCGCAGATGTGCTGGCTACGCAGTACAATAACATCGCTGTCCAAGTCCCTCGTGTTGGTGGAGGATTCGGTGCGAAGCTCACGCGCTGCGTCGTCAACGCGGCTGCTGCTGCCGTTGCCGCTCAAAAGCATCGCCAGACTGTGCGCGTTCTCAATGATCGCAGCGCAGACTTTCGTCTTGTGGGTGGCCGCGAGAACATGCGTGGAACCTACACGATCGGATTCGACGATGACGGCTACATCCACGCTCTGGACCTCCGGCTTGATGTGGATTGTGGCTATATTGTGACGGATTCAGGCGGGCCAGGTGGATCGGCCGGTATGGCGGTGCAATGGGCAGACTCAGCGTATCACGTGCCGTCGTTCCGATGCCGTGCATTCCTGTACTTGACGAACACGCAGTCTCGCACATACCTTCGGGCGCCGGGTGTTCCGCAGTCTCTCGTTCTGTACGAAGCAGCTCTCCACCACGTTGCCGAGACACTCAGCTTGCCGATGCGCTGGATCCAAGAGCGCAACCTGTACAAGGAGGGAGACATAACGCCGTTTGGGCAAGAGCTGAAGGTGGTTCGCTCAAAGGAAGTGTGGGACCGCATGATCGTGTCGTCCTACATGGAGCAACGCGAGGAAGCGATCGAGATCTTCAACTCGAACAACAAGTGGAAAAAGCGCGGCATCGCAGCCACGGCGACCAAGTATGGCATGCAGAACTCAGGCCTTCGACACGGATCGCAGGTGGCCATTTTCGCCGGCGATGGATCTGTCACAATCAGCCACGGTGGCTGTGAAATCGGGCAGGTACGAAGCTTCGTTTCTTCCTGAGTGGGGACGTTTGGCTTGATAGATAGTTGACTCTTGACTGTGGTGGTTGGTTTGGTTCAGGGCATTCACACCAAGGCTGCACAGGTGTGTGCATATGAGCTCGGAATCCCAATGAGCTTGATCTCCGTACGCACCACGTCGACCGACAAGACCCCGAACAGTGATGGCACTGGTGGCTCCAGTACCTCCGAGTCCATCGCTCGGTCCATCATGTATGTCTGGCAGTCGAACTTTGAGCTCATGCGTTTGAAGCTGACAGAGATGTGTGTGATGTGTCTTGTGTGATAATACAGAGCATGCTGCACGGAGCTGAAGAAGCGTCTCCAGCCGTACCGCGAGGCAAATCCCAAGAAGTCGTGGGCCGAAATCGTCGGCCTTGCCCACGCAGACGGAATCTGTCTCTTTGCAGGCGCGCAGCCTCAGACCGCCTTACCCACTGGCGACACATTCGACTATTTTGTGTATGCGGCGGCATGTTCTGAGGTCGAGGTCGACATCCTGACGGGCGAGATCAACATCCTGAGCTCGGAGCTCGTGTACGACTGCGGAATCAGCTTGAACCCGGCGATCGACATTGGCCAGATCGAAGGTGCGTTCGTCATGGGCATCGGACTCTACCTGCAGGAAGAGGTCGTGTATTCCGAGCCGGACGGAGAGCTGCTCACGCAGGGCACGTGGGAGTTCAAAGTGCCGTGCTCGAAGGACATCCCGGAGAAGTTCAAGGTCACGCTGCTGGACAACGCCGTGAACCCGTCGGGGATCCTCAACTCCAAGGCCACAGGCGAGCCACCGTACGCGCTCGCCACGAGCGTGTACATCGCTGTCAAGAACGCGCTCATGCACAGCCGCTACGAGCGTGGCGTCGCCGACTTCTTGCTGCTGGACCTACCGGCCACAGTCGCGCGGCGCTACGACGCGGCCCTTGTCAAGGCCGATGACTACACCCTGTAATGAGACTCTCTGGCCCAAAAGGGGCCCTGGGATGGAGAAGATGCAAGGAAATTGAGGCGAAGACAAGTTTTTTGGTGTTCATGCAAAGCAAAATGCACATGGTTTTCTATTGAGCGGAGTAAGTGTGAGGTTACAGCGCACGCGACACATCCATAGAGATTCTATCATCAGCTAAATATCGAGACTTGCTGCGAAAGGAATCGAAGACAAGTCCACGTGGGATGACGCCCGAGTAATCACTTACTCTTCGTCTTCATCCGAGTCGCTGTAGTACTCGCCGCGCTTCTCCGCATCCTTCTTGGCCTTGGCCTTGGCCTTGAGCTCCTTACGGGTGAGCTTGCGCTTGATCTTGGTCTTCTGGACGTTGCCGAACGCGTCGATAATCTCCTCCTCGTCCTTCTGCTCAATCTTCGTCTTGTCCTCTGGGACCTGGCCGTCGATCGTGAGGATACCGTTCTCCACGTTCCACGTCTCCTGGCACAGCGCCGAGGTGAACTCGTTGTTGTGCGAGATCATGATCACACCACCGTTGAACTCACGGATGGCCGAGGCGAGGGCTCCCAGCGAGTCGCGGTCGAGGTAGTTCGTTGGCTCATCAAGCACAAGGATGTGCGGGTTGAGCCACATGGCAGCACCGAGCACGACCTTGACCTTCTGGCCACCCGAGAGACCACGCATACGCGAGTGGGTACCGAACTCGGCGCCGAGGCCGAAGTTGTCGAGGTGCTTCTGGACAGCGAGAGCCGTCACTGGACGCGCCTGCAGGTTGGCACGGGCAGCCTCGCGATCATCGGCGATCTGGAGGAGCTTGTCCCAGCCCCACTTCTCCAGCTTCTCACGTGGCACCCACGAGTTCTCGTCGACTGGGAGCTTGTCCCACTTGATCTCGTACTCGAAGCTCTTCTTGAACTTACGACGCGACACGATCTCCTCGAGCACACGCTTCTCACCCTCCCAGTTGACTGGCAGCTTGAACTTGGCCTTGTCCTCAGGCGACAGCTTACGCGTCTCCTTGGCGAGAAGTTCCTTGTCCTCACCCGACTGGAAACGCCACTGGATGTAGGCGTTGGCCGTGGTGTCGAGGTGCTCCTCAATGTGGTGGAACGCGTGCTGCGCCACGTAGGCGAAACGAAGCGATGGGTGCTTCCACACGTTACCGGTGGTTGGCTCGTTCTCACCCGTGAGCATCTTGATCAGGGTCGACTTACCGGCACCGTTCGGGCCAAGGACGGCGATACGCGAGGCAAGCGAGGCGGTGACGGTCACACCCGAGACGGACGGCTTGTCACGGCCAGGGTAGGTGAGCGAGCAGCCCGTGAGACGGATGATCGGCTTACCCTTGTTCTTGATATCAGCAAGGAAACCTGGCTCTGGGAACGTGAACTTGAAGGCAGCGGCCTCGAGCTCGTAGTACGACTTGGCCTCTGGCTTGACCTCGACGAACTTGGAGAGGTTGCCCTTGTAGATCTTGAGCTTGCGGTTCTCGTAGTGGATGATGTTGGTACACACGTTGTCGAGGAAGCCCGAGTCGTGCGACACGATGATCGAGGTCACGTCCGTGAGCGACGTGAGGTAGTTCTCGAGCCACGCGACGTTCTTCACGTCCAAGTGGTTCGTTGGCTCATCGAGAAGCATGATCTCAGCCTTCAGCAGGATGGCACGGGCCAACTCGAGCTTCATCTTCCAACCACCCGAAAGCGAGCCGACCGACTGGGCCTGCATCTCGTCCGTGAAGCCGACGCTGGTGAGCATCTCACGCACCTCGTCGCGTGGCAGGTCCTTGAGGCGCTCATCCGTGAAGATGAAGTCAATGACCGGCAGGTCAGCCTCCTCCGCCTGGAGGTTGTGCTCGACGAACACCGTGCGGAGCTCATCCTGCGACGGGAAGCCCTCAAGCTGTCCCTTGGAGATGGCGCGCATGAGCGTCGACTTACCACAGCCGTTAGGACCGCAGAGGCCGTAACGGTGGCCCTTCTTGAGGCGCAGACGCGCGTTGTTGAGCAGAATCATACCACCGTACGCGAGCGAGAACTCACAGTTGCAGAGGTCTGGCTTGCCCTCGTCACAGTCGACGTCCTCAATGAAGATCGACTTGTTCTCACGGAAGCAGCGCTCGCGGATAGCAAGAGCCACAGGCTTGATGGCGGCAGGCGCCAGGAAGGCCTTGAAGTACATGGTGATCTGCTGCTCGAACGTGATCTTGCTGAAGTTGCGGGCGACCACGAGGAAGTAACAGATACCAGCCACGTAGTTGAGCGTGACGGTGTCGATCTCGGCCTTCTTGGCGGCGGCGTCCTCCTCGACCGACTCCTTGACGACCTTGAAGATGTTCTCGTAGTCGACCTTCATGTCCTCCTCCGAGACCTCGACGGCGCCACCGGCGATGAAGAGCGTCTTGTGGGCGCGCGTGGCGACGTCACGGCACTCTGGGTCAGCCACAGTGTCGATGATCTTCTGGAGACCAGGCAGCAGCTTTGGCATGAAGAGCTGGGCCTCAGCTGGGTCGTCCATGAGCTTGCACATGTTGTCAATGATGACGGCAGCCTGACGCTTGACCGAGGTCTTGCCCTCGTTCAGGGCACGCTTGAGCAGCGGCTCCATGAGCGCGAGGGCAGGCGCCTCGACGGTCTTGACGAACGTGGTCGACGCCAGCTTGTGGGTGCACTCGGCGACCTCGGCTGGGTTGGCCATGCAGCTCACGAGCGCTGGGATGAACGGCTCGATATCCATGTTGCCGACGACGTGGCACACCTTGGTCAGGGTCTCCTTGGCGGCGACCTTGACTTCCGGGCGCGTGTCCCACATGCAGTCGGTGACGGCAGGGATGATGTCCGGCAGCAGACGCGAGATCTGGAACGGCGCGATGCTGGCGAGCTCGGCGATCAGGTCGAGCGAGATCTTCTTGGTCTGCCACTTGGCCGTGCGCTCGAGGCCCGAGAACAGGATCGGCAGCGCGCGGATCGTGTAGTTCTTGTTCATCGACGACACAATCGTGAGCGCAGCCTCCTCGGCGACAGGACGCACAAACGGCTTCTTGTCAGCCAGCAGGTCAAGCATGTCCGCGAGCAGAGGCACGATGTAGGCCTCCGTGCGCTCGGCGTATTTCTGCATGAGATCATCGATCACGTACAGCGACACGACCTTGGCGTCGGCGTCCGCGCCCACGAGCGCCTCGTGGAGCTGCGAGGCGACGACGGCTAGGTTGATCTCCTTGTCCGTGTTGACAAGCTCCGAGAGCTTCTCCGCCGCGAACTTCTTCTTGTCGTCGGCATCCGCCTTGAACGCCTGCTTGAGCGCCTCGGTGAAGTGCTTGCTCTTGTCGATGGCGAGCTTGCTGATGCCTTCCGCTGGGGAGTAAGGGGCCATGGTGGTCGAGTCCTGAGTACCGGAGGGGAAGGAAGGTGGAGGAGAAGGGGGCGTTCTTGGGCGCTTCTTCTTTCCGCGACGACTTGGAAGAGAGGAAATTCCAAAATGAGCATTAGGACAGAAGGCGTCGGCGTCGGCGCCGCCCACGCCAGCCAGTCAACCCACCTGAGCCGAGAGGACGGAAGCCAACCAAACCAACCAACGCCAACGCCAACAAAACAGGGCTGCGAAAGGGGTTTCGCCAACAAAACGGCTCCCCTTTCGCTCGGCTGGGTGGTCCGGAGGGAAATTTACCCTACGGTACGCGCAGGCGAAGTTTACCGCGGAAGGGAATTTTCGCCCTCACCTGCACAGCCGCAGAAAAAGCGGACGAACAAAGGCAAAAGCGGACCCGCAAAGCCGACCCGAGTGACGTGGCAGCAGGAGCGAAGATTCACTGTTTCACGGGAAATATTCCCGAGGAAACTCTTGGGACGGGGATTTTTTAGTTTTACTGTACTCGACCCTGTCGCTCAGGAAAAAAACAAGATCACCGGACATTTGCCCGGAAATGTATCGCCCCCACTGACAAAGAAGGGTTAGGTGTGACGAGATCTGAATCTGCTGGGTTTTTGGGACAGTTCACTGAGTTTGCATCTGCGGAACATCCGCTGGCTCAAACTTTGCCAGGAGAGGACGCAGAACAGTCTCGTCAGAATTACAATGTGACGGCGCACAGGTGGACTGGCTCTTCTTTAGCCACTTTACTGTCACTGAAGCGAGGGCGTTCCCGCATCTGACGCGAACCCATCCGACGATGGGTCCCGTCAAACGGAGAGGAGGGAATCTCGAATCCAACGCAAATTCCTTACCCTGGGAGGAAGGGATCGCGCTGCCAGTTGAAGGGTCTCCATGCTTTGGCCTGCACGGACTGAGGGGTCAGGCTGAATTCTATAGTAGTCAGTCTGGTCTGAAGCGTGCCAGTTCACGCCAGAGATGCTTTCTTGAATCCAGTGTCGTTTCACCCATTCGGATCCTGAAAGGTCGCGCTCGTGCGTAGCGCATGGCTGTCTCTCGAAAGTCTCGTAGCCATACGTTTGCCCGGGAATGAATGGTCATCACGTGCGCTGACCGGTGCGAATTTTCCACTTCCGATTTTTACCCGTAATTTACTGCGTATCTTACGGATGAAACGCCACCTGGCTGAACTTTGCACCGCACATCCTGACCCTCCCAAAGAGTTCATATCAATCTCCCATCTCTTTGAAGAGGAAATTGCGTTATTGCAGTATCTCTTCCTGACCGTTCGCCAAAGGAATGAGCGCGATGGACGAGGGCGTCGTCAGGACAATGATTCTCATTCCACGGCTTTCACGTGCTGTATTCTGCGAGTAAGCGTTATGGATCTACACTCCATGCCTCTCGCTTTCTTCAGCCCGGAACGTTCGGTTTTAAATTCCTACGTCAGGGCTAGTGCTTCAACCAACTCGTCCTCTGTCTCATGTGCCAGGAATACTTCCTCTGACGATGATGAGTCGTGCCAGCCAGCTCCCAGGCGCGCTGGCTATTTGTGGGTTCGGAGCATTTGGTGACGTTGAATGTGAGGAAACCTCGAGCTTTCTCTCCGCTCTGGCTTTAGCTGAGAGGAAGCAGACGAGGAAGAGAAGCTTGTCCATGCATGTTGAAGCCTTGCTGCTGCTGAGATGTCGAGCACTGCTGCTTGATCTGTTCTGTAAGTCATCTATCTGTCTTAGTTGATAAGGTTTTGCAGGTGTGGGTACGTGGCCGCCGACGTCAGCGTACCCTTTCGTGTTTGGATGCGTGTCATGCGACGGTTGGACCCAGACGAATCACCCAATCACCCAAGATTCGTCTCAGTTTTGCGCGAAAAGGCACACGAATGATGACATGGGGAGAATCGGGGAGGGGAGATCTTGGAGCTGGGTCAGCTCGGCAGGCAGCGCAACCGCCTGGCGAGAGCAAAGAAAGGTGGACAGTGCGTGGCCTCTGTGAACCTTCCTCCGCAAACGCCTTCGACGGCTGAGCGCCCGGTTGCGAAGGAGCTGTCAGCAAGTCTGACGTGGTTTTGGCGTAACGACGAGCGCTGCACTCAGGCGGGCGATGCTTGCCTCTGGTAAGGCTCTCGGTTGCTCTACCTCGAGGGGGAGCTTGATGTGGATGATGACGCAGTAGTTATCACATCCTCATGTAGACTTTCAACCATTGAGTGTGACCAAAGAATCCTTACATGTTCATGGTCGCCATGAGCCGGAAGCCCATGGTCATGTTTTCACACACCCATGCTTCTATTGATTCGCGAGAGGGGGGAAATGTGCCGGAATTTTGCCGCCACAGGCCAGAGCGACACATCGTATCTTTCCAAAGTGGCTGGAGGTCTCGGATCCACTCGTCCAGCCCCGTCCATGTCGTTGACCGACGCCGGCCGTCGTCGCATTGCCTCGGCGCTCGTTGCTTCGCGCTGTCAGCCGAGTGCACGACCAGCGAGACGGCGTCCACACCAATCAGCTGATCCCGTGAGCTCTCCACCAAAACCTCGCCACCAAAATTCCGACACGACTGACATGACGCGCCGTCTCACGTGACACCGAGGCGCGCGTGAAGCTCACGCTGTGAGCTCGTGGCTCGTGAGTAATGAACGGCACCGGAACGTGGTCGGGCGACGCGGTCGTCGGCGGATGAGGCGCAACACAGAAACGCTCGCGATGGCGTTGCGGTGGTGTGGCAGTGTCACTGGCACCGGCACACGGTCGTCGCTGGCTGGCGTCGAAAACGAATCCCGTGTTTGTTCCCATGCGTACGTGGCAGATCCGATGACGCGTCGTGCCGGAGCGTGAGCCACAATCGCATCTCCATCAGCCGTCGCGGGGGCCTGGAGGGCTTCGGGTCGGTCGACTAGACAGGGGAAGATAAAACAAATAAAATACAGAACTCACCTGCAGCCCGAGTTTTTTGTGACTCACGTGCGCAAAAAACTCGGCTGATGGCTACACTCGCCCACGTACAGGCCACGTCACCACGAACAGAACGGCGTCGGCCATCGTCATCGCAGCGCAGCTGACCAGTTGCTTTATTTCAGTTGATTTGGTTGGACTCGACGCCCGACCTCCAAAATGGGACCGACTCGGAAAGTCTCCGCTCGCGTGACCACGCCCGCCTCCCTCGCGTCGCTGTCAGGCTCACTGAGCTCCGCTTGTCTTCTTCACGTGGCTGATCGGCGACGTCTGTGTGTCTCGTGCAGCCGCCAGATCCTCCACTGCCACCCACGGGGCCTTGGCCGTGGCACCTTCCAAGTCGAAGTTTGGGCCTCGAACACCGATCCCCGGGTGCGTACTCACTGGCACGAACGCAGTGTCGGTCGGCGCGTGGCTGGGCGTCCACGTGCACGGCAGCAACGAGCCAAACACGATGTGCTGGATGACAGGAAACTTCTTCAGCACTTCGCCTTCGTACAGCTTAAGCATGCCGCCGTTGATCTTCTCCCACGAAGGCAAGGCGCTGATGTCGTTGAGCATCGGCGACGTTTCCGCGAATGGCGAACTGGACTTTACCTCCTTGATGAACTTGATCGCGTCGAAGTACAAGAAGTCCTTGCAGTGTGCCTCCAGGGTCACGTCGTCGTGGATCGTCTCAGGGGCAAACTCCGCCTGGCCTATAATCACAGCATACAGCACGTCAGAGACAGCCACAGGAGGCAAGGTGGAGAAGTGTCACGTACCAATGAGCTGAGCTGCCCCGAAGTAGAATGGAAGGCAGTGGTAGTCATCGAGGCCCCACACCCCGTGTGAGCCCGCCGGTTCGAGCATGTACAGCTTCTGGAGTCTTCGCATGAGCGCCAAGTACGCTGAGAACACTCGCAGGACCATCGCTGGGAAGTCTTCTTGCTTCAAGAAGCCGATCTTGTGTAGGCACACTACGGGGCACTGAGTGAGTATCCCGATCAATTATCAACCGTAAACTGGACGAGACTCACCGAGCCACACGATAAAGCTCGTTTCATGACCAGTGCCGTAGTCAATACGGACACGGTTGCCGAAGCACTCGTTGAAGTACGCCATGAGTTCCACGATGGCGCCGTGGTTTTCTTGAGGGACCAGCTCTTCGTGAAGAGCCTTCGAGCGCTGTAGGCAAAGTCCTTCAGTTCCAGGCGAGCCATCATCAACAGTCAAGAGCATCGCGCATTACCTCGACAACTCGGTCGTAGAACGTTCGGAACGCCTTGTTGCCAAACCGCATTGGCTGCTGAATCGGAGGGATTTCATCGATCCACGAGTTGACTTCCGCCAGCATCGCGACGGTCTTCTCCACATTCTGGAAACCCAATGGATACCAAACGTCACCATCAGCATCACACACTGACAACAGCGTAGTTCAACAGTATAACGCACCGCAGAGACGGCGTAGTCGCTGGAAATGCGCAGACCACGCACGCTCTCGTTCAGGTGCTTCACAAACACGAGAATCATCTCGTACGGCTAAAGGCGACGCCACGGGGTCATTTCTCATCGTCAGTCAACCATCACGACGGCATTTCCTCATGCAGCAAGCAGCACGTCATCTACCTGTGAGCCCACGAAGCTGCGCAGGTCGCGCTCCGAGAAGATCGCGCGCGTTGGTTCTCTGTAGATCGGCGTCGCCATGGTCGTTCTCGCTCCTGGATTGATTGAAGATGCGGGAGAAGCTCAAGCGACGAGGGGACGGAGTGAGGTGACAAAGGCGCAGGCACTAAGTTCGAAGGTCTTCTATTCGAGGTGAAAATGTTTTGTAACCCGGGTTACTTTCCACTAAGTACGTTTGGAAGTCATAAGTACGCACGAACCCCACTTCAATGCGCCTTGGAGTAGTGCTCCGGGTACTTGGCGATATGATCGAGCAGCTCACGCTCTTGCTCCTGCACATACCACACAGCATCAGATTTCCACTCACCAGGACGTTGTCCATGTATGCTACAAACGCACCTGCAGGTTCTGTGGCTTCTTGTCCAGCACGTCGTCGAACATGGTCTCAATCGACGGCAGCGGCTTCTTCTCTCCAATTGACAACGCATCCATCACGCCCTTGCGAGCATCTGCGTGCAGAGCCTCGTCTTGCTCCTCCGTCCACCAGCCTCTCCGCTATAGAATGGCCGAAACAGTTGGTGTCAGTTGTCATTAACTACTGGGACAGCAAATGGATCCATCCACTCACCAGAAGATACTTTTTGGCACGGTCGATCGGGTTGAGCTCTTCGGTCCACAGCTTGATCTCGTCGACGTCACGGTACAGAGTCGAGTCGTCTGAGGTCGAGTGGTGGCCCTGGCGGTACGTCATGGCCTCGATGAGCACAGGGCGGTTATGCTTGAGGATGAACTCGCGAGCCAGACGCGTCGCGACGTGGACAGCGATGACGTCGTTGCCGTCGACACGCATGCTCGGGATACCGTACGCGCTGCCACGCGAGGCGATACCGTCACTACGGTACTGCTCTTTCGTGGGAGTGCTGATTGCGTAGCCGTTGTTGCGGCAGATAAACAGCACGGGACAGTCCTTGGTGGCAGCAAAGTTGAGCGCAGCATGGCAGTCGCCCTCACTCGACGCGCCATCGCCGAAGTATGTGACCGCGATGCGGTTCTCTTTCGCAAGCTTAAAGCCGTACGCAGCACCGACCGCCTGTGGGTGTAGAACGACATGGTTACGTGATGACGATTGCATCGTGTGGCTCAAGGAAGGTGACGTACGTGTGGCATCTGAGTCGCAAGCGGGGACGAAATGGTCTGGTAGTTGAGACGCTTGGCGCCGTAGTGCATCGGCGTCTGACGGCCGAGGGTGTGCCCGTCGATGTTACTACAACACTGGTCGATGAATTCTTGCAGCGTATAGCCACGCCACATGAGCACTCCGGGCTCACGGTACTGGCCGAAAATCATATCCTCTATGGTATCCAGAAGCGCAGAGGCGTCAGTCTATTGGAAAAGCCACCATGGATGCAAGCGCAGTATTCCATACCCATTGGCAACGCCGAGACCGTGCCAAACTGAACGGCTTCCTCGCCCAACGCCGTCAAGTAAAACGAGATGCGACCCTGAAGGATACAATAGATGCTAGTGAGCAGGTATCATCGCAATGAGAGCTACGGAGCGACCAACCTGACGCTGTGCATCGTACAGTAGGCGATCCATGGTCTACAATCGCGAATATCGACGTCAGAACCCCAAAATTGCCGTGTCAAAGAGTTCATTTCGAGGCCGTCGGACTCACATTCATGCGGACCATGTTGGAGTAGAGCGCCACGACCAACTCCTGGTCGAGCTCCGGGTCCTCCGCGCCGGCCACAATCTCTCCGTGTTCGTCCACCACTGATATGTCATCCACAAATCAGTTACCAAGACACCACCAATATGGACACTTGCCATCTCTCACCTCGGAAGCAGCTCATGGGCTTCTCCAGGATCGGGTCGCGGAACTCGAGCTGCCCGGACAGCGGCATCTGCGTGCCCGGGAACGTGCCTATAACGAGATGCAATCGCCATATCATCAGCCCAATCCACTCGCATCTACAGCTCAACTACGTGGCGCACGCACCGAGCTGAGCGCTCGTCGACATGGCGCATCGCAGACGCTTGGAGAGGGCGGTCGTGGACGGCGCCAGCGCGCGGCGTGCAGAACGAAATGCGAGAGCCAACACCATCTTCTTCTCAGGTCGGGAGGTCAATTGCCGTATGAGGTGGAAGGGAGGTGGGACGCGTCTTGAGCCGCAGAGTGAGGAGGCCAATCCCTTTGTGGTGGTTGACGGCATTGGCCCGTGACGGCAATCAGGCTCGTCCACAGTCCCGTGTGGCTTTTCCCGAAGGCCCGCCCAGCTGGGCAAGTCCGTTCTCAATACAAGTCCCTTTGCCTATCAAAATGTGAGCCAAAAGCTATTGCGCAAACACTTCTAAGGGACGAACAAGATTCGTTGCTTCAACTTTGAGTTTCAAAAGACGGTGCAGTTGTGGAACATTGATAGATTGAACCAACCCTGTTATGGGATAATTTGAGTAGAGCTACCTTGTATTGATCTGAATATGTGACGTGTGGAGAATCTCACATTGGCAAACTGGAGACAAAAAGGAGACAAAATGTATTGGCGGCGTGGGCCTTCGCTGTATTACACTTGGATGGCGTCGAAGACGAACGCCGGCACTAGGCTGTCGAGGAAGCTGCGCTGGATCTTAGCGCAGCGGGCGAACTCGAGCATGAAGATCAGCGTGTTGACCACCTCCACGGGCAGCTCCGACACGTTGCCGGCCGTGCCCTTGCTCTTGCTACCGGCTTGCTCCTTGGCGAAGATGTCGTTCACCTTGGTGCGGACGTATTGGCCCAGATAGGCGAGGAACTTGTCCGTGTACGACGGGTGGAACTGCTTTAAGATCGTGAGAATGCCCAGCAGCAGCGGCTCCCCATCGATCGGGTTCTTGCCCACGCGAGCCAACGCGCCGAAGTTGCGGTCGTACTGCAGCTTGGGCATGTACGCGATCACGAAAAGCATCAGCATGGCCGCGAGACCATCAAGCGGAGCATCGACTGTGACGTAGATCTTCTGGAACGGGTCGTTCGCGCCGATGTTTTCCAGGTACTTGTTGAGCTCGACCAGGATCGGGTTGCTGTCCGATCCTGGGTACGGCTTGTTCTTCGGGTCGCGGTAGTGGGCACGAATGTCGTTGAGCAGCGACTGGTTCAGTGTGTCGAGCGTACCGGAGAGTAGGTTGGCATCGAGACGACTAGAGAAGGACAGCTCGCTCGAGATTTGACGACGGATCAGCGCTGCCTGGCCGATGATCAGCACGGCCTTGAGCAGCTTGCTCATGATCTTCTCCACTTTCTTGAGCGCAGCGTCGTACAGGCGACTCGAGTGCTCGGGGATCTTCCATTCTGGCTGTAACGCTGTCGAAAGCTGGTCAAGCAGCGGGTAGTATGGCGTCACGGCCGTACCCCAGAACTTGACCAAGTTGTTGAGGGTGTGCACGATTCGGAAGGAAAGCATGCGATCCAAACCAGCGAGACCGAGCAAGCCAACGCTCTTGTGGAGCACGGCGAAGGCACTGATGCCGCACACTTCGACGCCGTCCTCGGAGAACCAGCCGATACACTGCGGTGAGTAGACTGTCGTGTGTGGATCTGTCATGATAAACAGCGCGTGCATGAGACGGCCCATGAAATTGACGCTCATATCGTTTGACGGTGGCTGAAAGCGCGGAATCGGGATCGCACGGCTCTGGTACTGGGACGCACGGTCGTACACCTTCTTCTTCAGGTAGCGATTACACTCCTGCTCGACGTTGTAGTTGATGATACGCGACAACTCTTCATGCCACATCCGCAAGCCGTAGATGTTGATGTAGTCTTGGATGTACTCGAACGAGAGTCGGTAGGCGTTGAGCGTCGACGCCAATTCCACAAAGATGCCGTGGCACTCTTCTGACGTGTTCTTCTCAAACATGAGCGTGTCATGGAACGCCTTCGAAACCCGGTACACAAGTTCCTTGCGCAGTCCGTCTTCAAGTACCTGACGAGGATCCACCTCGATAATACCGAGAAGCGTACGCTTCATCGCGAGAATGCCTTCCGTGTACTTGGAAACCTCGTTCGTCGCACGTGCAAGGCGGTAGCGCTCGTTCAGCTGCGCGTGGGTCTTGAGCAGAGTGTTCTCGAATTTGACAGGGATCGGTTGCATGTGGTCGGTCTGCAGCTTGATAATACCGGCCAAGATACGGAAGACGCTCTGTGGGATGACTTCCATCACCCGACGCACGTAGTCCACAAGTTCGCCAGAGTAGTATTCAGCGACGGAGATCACATCCCCGGAGCCGCACTGGTGGATACGTGTCAGTGGCACATCCAAGATGGAGGCGAGCTTGAGAAACACGGCCCGCAGCAGGATCACGGACGACGGATCGTTCTTCACGCGCTGGTGGAGGATGTTCATGAAGTCGTTGATGATCTCCCACGCGTACGACAGATCCGACACGTTTTCGATAATCGCCATGACTTCGTCTCGAATGCGGACAGTTCGAACCATCTCGGTGAGAAACTCGCGCGACTCCTCCAGGTACGCCTTGACTTGAAGGTTTGTGTCGATCTGGTCAAACTGCTCGACGTGGCCAAGAGCTTCGATCAGACGCTTGATGCGTCGTCCAGCCTTAATGTGGTCAATGTAGTCGAGCGAGTTGACTTTCTCTGACAGGTCCTTGAACCAGGACATCAGGTCTTCGTTGCGCTCGACGCGCGTGAGAGGTTTCTCACCAGAGAAGTACTCGCTCAGCTCGATCATGCGCTCGGACGTTTCCTTCATGCACCGCTGCCAGCGTTCTTCCTTGGACGCCAGCAGCATCTCGAACATTTGCTTTAGCTTCCACTCGAGCTGAGAGACCTTGAGCAGCAGTGTGATCAACTTGTCCGGGTCTGTACCGCGATCGAAGATCTCACGCTGCTCCTTCGAATTGTTCATCATCGGGATCACTGGTTGGATTCGGCTGTGCAGGAACGTCCAGCGGATGGTCACGTTGGCGTGGCGAATGCAGTTCAGCAGCGGGTCCAAGTTCTCGAGCACGTACTGGTCCGTCAGCACACCTTCAGTCAAAAAGTAGTTGAGCTCGTCGATTGACTTTTGTGTTTGCTGGGACTTGCGCTTGGTAATGTGCGCAATGTTCGACGGTTCCAGCGTGTTGGCCAGCGCCAGGCGAGCAGCCGGGTACGCAGCCCACTCGAGCGAGAGATCCGCCACAGCGCCCATGTATGTGGTGATGATGAAGTTGTCGTTGAAGTGGCGATCCACGATCTCGCGCATGCTCGCCTTCTCGTGGATCAAAATATCGGGTGCGAAGTACAGGATCACGAAAAGCATCGACGCCTGGGCAGCGAGTCGGGTGCTGCGGTGGTTTCGGTGCGGGAAGCTAGGCTCCTGCAGGTACACGTCGTCCGACTGGAGCTTGCCGATGACCATGCTCACGACTTCCTCCGGGGGCGCAAAGCGCTTGAAGTACCGTTCTGGGTACTGTGGAGGCTTGGGCTGGCCAGGGAGGTAGCCCGTCACACGGCAGAGCTTGCACACTTCATCAATGTTCTCCAGAGCGGACTCGCCCTTGCTTCGGTAGAACGCGATCACCATCTTCTCTCGCGTGGGGCCCGGGATCTTGCGGTCAAGCAGCAGCAGGATCACACCGTACAGGTAAAGCGCTTCGCTCATGAGCTGTGCGCCATCTGTATCCAGCAAGATGTTGGCCAGCGTGTGCTGGATGAAGAAGCCCTTCTCCAAGTTGTCCAGAAACTCGAGGTAGTCGCTGATGTACTGCACGCATTCCATAGTCCCCCGTCAGTCGGCCATACCATCAAAAGAAACGCCTATAGAATTGAGGTGTAGATACCTTGTAGATGCCGTCGAAGAGCTGGTAGAATCGCTCGAGAATGTCGGCGTTGTTGTCCATGAACTCGTCGTCGACATCCAGCAATTCCTAGACACCAGACCACGCCCCACATCAGTACACGCCACTCCTCCTCCCTCCGACCACGCCACAAAAGACCAACGCACCGTGTTGCTGTTGACCATGTTCTCAAAGTCCTCTGGGCTCTTGAGGTACGCGAAGTCGAACAGGATGTTGAGGTACTTGAGCTGCTCGGGGTCTTCAACATGCGACGGACCCATGAACACTCTACCCAACCACACAGTCCACAGCATCAGCACCACCACAGACACAGCTACCGTTCCTCATGCACAACGCACCCTGGAATGTTCTGCGAGAGGCGCAGCAGCTCAGCGATAATGGCGCCGCCACGACTCACGAGATGCAGCAGAGTCTGTCCGCAGTCATTTTCCTCCGCGAGAAACTCCATCTCTGCCTCGCTGGGGATCTCTGGGACGCTCCGTGACTCCTGTAGTCCCGCTGAGACTCTCAATACTCGTGCGGTGGCCGGTAGCGGCGTTGATTTGAGGCGCTGCGCGTGGGGATCCGTCCGCCTTAGACTCGTGTGTCTTGTTGTGGAAGCTTCCTTCGAGGAGCCAGAGGGATGGCGACATGTTCAATTCGTGGAGTGGACCACATCAGATTTTCTCCATATTAGCCAATCAAAAGACATTTAGAAGCCAACATCCATATTTTATTGGCTGAAATAGATTTATTGGAATCATGTTGACGTTCCCGACCGACCCCCCGACCGATTGGATCCGTTGACTTTGAAGAGCTCCATAACTGGTGAAATGGAGGATCGCTCGTGCGTGTCCTTGGATTTGTTCTTAAATACTGGAGTGGTGGGACTCGTCCTATCCCTATCGACTGAGAGGATGGCTTGGTGCGGTGGGGTGCAGCAGCGTCCACTCGTCGGAGACCGTCGCGTGGCGAGCGCCGAGCTGTTTGATCTGCTTGAGCCGTTCTTCGCAATTCATCGTGAAGCCGATGGCGTCCTGGTGGAACGCCTGGCACGCCAGGTTCGCATTCAGACACGTCTGCCGCACGCACTGCGCGACGACCGCACTGGGGATGACTTGCGTGCCGTGCAACGGTCCGAACGGTGCGATCCCGGGCTTGCATTTGACCTGCGTGCGGTGCTCGTGGTCGTTGAGCGGCTGCACGATGATGTGGACGTCGTTGAACTGACCGGAGAAAGTGTTGACGTCGTAGTCGTCATCGCACTCCTATGTAAATCACACACAGGACGAGTTAGCGTCAGCTACAAGCTACAGAACTCTTCGAAGCTCGAGCCAATCAGGGGGAGCCTTCCTCACCTTGAAGACGATGTGAACAAAATCGTTGCCAATGAGTCGCTTCTTCTTCATGGTCTTGACGTGGCGTCCTTGCTGAGATTGTCCTGAGAGTTCTTCCTCTCCGACATCGAGCTCATCGTGCGGAGTCATCATCGTCGCAACGTGGAATACCATCTAACCCAAGACAAGAGAGAGTCAGATCAAGGGTCAACTCAAGAGTGACACGGATCCACATACCTGGAGCGAGTGGCTTCGATACAGGAGCGTGTACTTGCCGTCGCTATGTTGTTCAGACGTGTCCATACCCCCTGAAAACCCATGGAGACCTTCCAACCGAGTCACCGAGCCCAGGGTTCGCAGGAACTTGAGGTACCGTAGGGAGCCACCGAAATTGCCGAGAATGTCGACTTCCGCATGCTGTCTGCTGCTCCGCCAGTAGAGAACACCGATCTTGTGAGTCTCGAACTCGGGCGTACGGTCCAGCACGCTGAGGCCGAGGGCCAAGGATGGTCCTTCCGACAGAATCTGAGGACGGTCTTCCATGTTGCTATCGAAAAGCTGCATCATGAGGAACAACGAGTCGGTGCCTTCCGGAGTAGACAGGAGTCCGGTTGCTGCGTTGATGTCGAAGGGTGATGGGAACTTGTCTGCCTTGCCATCGACCGCATCGTCTTCTCTAGATTCGCTCGAACGAGTTGGCCCATCGCTTTGCTCCGTGACCGTCGGTGACACGGAGAGCTCCGATGGTCCTACCTCTTCGACTTCGAGGCTGGTATTTTCTTCATTTGCGTTTGCTTGCTCTTCATCAGTTGTGGTGTTCCCACTCTCCGTCGTGTCAACTGCACCACTCTCCGTCGCCGTGGGATCCGGGCCGTTTAGTAGCATATGCTCCATGCCGGCAAGGCCGCTCGTTTCGTCGACAGAGGTAGCATCACGGAAGAATGACGGGGACCCACCGATGCCATCATACGCAGGAAGAGGAGGCACGGGGAGGTGATGAGGAGAGAAGACCACTTGACCGGAGTTGGCGTGTGCTACCTCGGCTGCTCGAGACGTTCTAGCATTCCACGGCTTGGCGCCACTGGAACTCGGCGCTGGAGGTCGTGGAGGAGCTGAAGGCAGTGTTTTCCGTCTGCTTGGCTGAGTAGCAATGGGTGTTTCTGGAAGTGCTTCTGCAGGCTGGCTTGGCATCACAACTTTGATAGCTGTCGCTTCGTTCGCGACGCTGGGAGCAGCAGACTCGAATTGATTCAGGTCGGTAGCTGTCGGCTCTTGGACAACAAACGGACGTCGCATTGCCAAGTGCCATGTGGTCGTTGAGTTGGCTCGACGGATAACGAGAGTGGCAGGCTTGCCAGAGCGTGATTCAATGCTCACAATAGCATTGTGATGAGCCCACGATCGAGTACTCTTGGTGAGCGCATCTTGATCGACTCGGTTCTCTTCAGGCATCGTGGTACGAAGCGCTGGGGCGGGGACGATTTCAGACCGAGAAAGCGCAAAGCACGTGAGGAAGTCGATTGCCGTTTCAATGATCGCGGCTTTGTGGTTCGTGGCGGGTGCAGTGCAGTAATCGCTGAGAAGAGGCAACGCAGCAGTGGCAAGAGCCACGCGGTCTTCTCGTTGCTCACAGCGAAAGACGATTTCGCACAGCACGCGATACGCCAAATAGCTCGTTGCCTTGTCTGTGTGGCGCTGAAAGGCGATCAAGACGAAGTCGTGGAGAATCTGTGCTTTGTACTGTAATCGCATCGCGATATCTGGGGTGCTCACGACCAAATTCCCAATCATTTCGATCACGGCAGCATACCCGTCGCCTCGAAACTCGCCTTCAGGAGTAAAGAAGCACGACCTGGCGCTCTGAAGGAGCATGTCGAGACATGCGATGACCACACTAGGCACAATGTGCCCGAGCAGGCTGATTGTATTCACGGCGGTGCGTAGCAACTCGATTTCCGAGTCGTAGGTGAGACGCAAGCACTGGACCACCATTTCACGCTCACGTTTCAAGTTCTCAGCAGCTCGAGACGCTGCTTCGCTAGCAGACGCGCGTCTATCGACGCCGAGAGTTGCGTGCGTAGTAGTCAACACGTTGAAAAGACTCGAACTGTGACTGCTCGACTGGAACTTGGACAACACACGTGAGGTGAAAGGCATCTGTGGTGAAGCTGGTTTCACCGCGCTAGTACGTGTCGAAGCACTGTGGCTTGTCGGCTGGAATGGAGTTTGTTCGCACATGTCATCCGCTGCCACAGATCCAGCTCTTGCGCGACCAAAACTCGTCGCTCTCGGTCTTGACGACCAAATCCATCCCGATTCACTGTGGGTTGAAGTACTGTCACTGCCCGCTTGCTTGGTCGCGATATCATCCTCTGATACGATGAGTGGATTCGCCAGCACACCGACACAGCATATCATCAGATGATGCCGCGTGCCACTGTCAAGCTCTCCCAGATAGCTCACAAACAGTTGGAGAATCTCGAGTCCCATGGTCGTGAAGCGGGTCTTGCACAGCAGCACACGTGCTTCATGAAGGTTCGCCTTGGCTGTCGCTGGATTGACGCGAATCGAAGAAGTTGTCTGATGCAGACGGCTCTTCGCAGGTATATCCGATCGATCGGTCCTCTCGACTTGATTCCCAGAGCCCTCCGTTCCGTTTCTCTCAGAGCTCTCCTTATCGATCTCCGCGACCATCATAGAAATCTCGTCAGGAATCGCAGCGCGGCCGAAAGCGTGGTAGTCAACGTATGAGATGATCTTCATCGCCATGTCACTGATATCGATATCAGCCAAGATGAGACGGTTGTAGAGCATTCGCCGTAGGCCTTCTACTGCCATCCGGAAGAGTGGAGCGTGTGTTTCCGTGCTGATCCGTGTCAGCAACGCTCGTAGACCATGCGAGACAGGGATTGTCTGCTGGTTGCGCACTGCACGACGAGAGCAGAACAGGAATCGAGACGTTCGCACCTGGTCATCTCTCCACTGCAGACGAAAGTCAGAGCTTGCTTCACAGACTTTGAGTAAGCACTCCATCGCACACTGGCGGACCCGCCAATTTCGGTGGCTTTCGACGACGCTGGTGATAATCTCGTACATGCGGATAGCACGAGAGTGTGGCAGGTGGTTGAAGTACGACGAGAAGAGCGACACAATCCCTGACGTAGCGCAAACCTGAGCGTCTTCGTAGCTGGATGCGTGCACGGCATTCTCCAAGATGTCGAGTAATGAGTCGAAGCGCACACTTTCCAGCGTCCGTGCTACTTCAGTAATGAGGTCCAATGCCTTCCGTCGAATCGTTGAATCTGGATCAGCGTACACGTCGTTCAGCATGGGCAGCATCACCTCTTCGACTACTCGATCTTCGCAAACGTTCCGACTTGACCACAAATTGACCTGGAGCAGCTCCAGTGCTTCTTGTCGAATGCTTGGAGGTGCATTTCGATTCACGAAGAACTTTGCCATCGTCTCTTCAAGTGTGCGCAGCCAATCAGCATGGTGTGCTGGGTGCGCAGCTTCACCGCGATGCAGTAGCAGCAGTCGCACAGCTGACTCAGGCAGGTACACGAAGTAGTCTTCTAGTACATCGTAGAAATCGCTCACCTCACCGCCAAATTTGCCGTCTCGAACCAAATCGACCACAACTTGTAGTGTGTCAAGAAGCTCTTTCGGGATCCGAGTCATGTGCACGGGAACATCGGAGCGAGCTTGGTTTGTTTGCTGCATATTTCTTGTCGATGCAGTAACTGGAACAGCTTCATTCCCTTCATTCCCTCCGCTACGGTGCAGAGCTTGAGCATTCTGATTCTCACTCCCTCCCGGTATCGCTCCATTTGATTTCGACAGCCAAGGCTGCAGCGTCCGTAAAATACGGAGTATGATGTCCCACTCGACTAGCAGACGCCTTGACGTTGCTGGTTTGGAAGCATCGCCCGCGACACCTTGTTGTCCATTCTTGTCGCCGTACTTCTTCACAAGACGCTGGATAGCCAAGATGATTTCAAAAACCACGACACCGTTCTCACACTCCAGACACGTTTCCAGTGCCAGAAGAATTGGCGCCCATTTGATCTCGTCAAGTTTGGCAACGCGCTGGGATCCCCAGCACGACATACCGACGAAGAAAACTGCACCACGCAGTATCCACTGGTTGTACTGCGTGGGGTTTTCGAGCATCACCACCAGACCTCGCAGGATATGGAAGCCAGCGCTGCTATTCAGAAGATGCTTCATCACTGACCACGTGCCATGGCCATCAGCATTCACCATCCAGCACAGTGTGCGAACACAGACGGAAGTCCCGAGCGCGTGCTCAAGATGATGGGTTGCCAACACGTGGAAGAACGCGAGATATCGCTTGCAGCTCTCAATGTCACCACGCGACCAGGCAACATCACACCGACCACAGATGACACTGGTGATGGCAATCACCGAGTCAAAGTTCAACGACAAAGGGCTTCGTCGCAGGATACTCTGGATCAAGTTGAGTAAATCTCGCTGCTCGTTCGATTCTTCGAGCCAGTCGATCAGGAGCCACCCTAGCTCATCTTCGAACGGCTCCACATTCCGCCCGTCGCTCGTCAGGATACGCAGAGTTCGCTGCCGTAGCTCGAAGTCCCCACCTTGGTCGTGATCTTGCAGCCGATCGTACACCAGTCGTCGTGTGGCCTGCGTCAGTTGTCCTCCATAGTGCATGACACACAGGTTGACGACTTCAAACGCCAGCGAGCGCACTTCCTGGTATCGATTGTGGAAGAGCGGATCCATCGCATCCACCAAGAGCTCCACATTTGCGTCTGCCGGTGATTGTGGTGCTCTTATCACGGCGCTGCTTTCATCCGACGAACTCTGTGCATCACTCACACTGTCGTCCTCGTGTGCTTGACGAATCCCTTGTCGCACAGCTTCAATCGGTACCACAGCGGCGACGGAGCCAGACGCCAACACACTTGCCTCCCCGCCGCTACCGCTGCTGTAGCCCTCGTTGTTTCTCGATTCGTCGTGTGGTGGCGCACGAAGCTTGAGCACGGTGACGATCTTTTCCACGTCTCTCGTGAAGGCGCGCTCGTCTGCGCGGAATCGCTGACGCTGCCAAAGCCGTTGTAGCTGAGTGATCAGCTCTCCAACGCTTGCAGCGCTACATGCGTTGCCTGCTGATGAAGAAGACCGTGTGCTGCTCATACTGTCCGTGCGCGTGCGACTGCGGGTGGGATCCAGGCCGCTCAGGTCGCGAATCTCTCGCGCCGACGACCGCGGCAGTCGCGCCACGACGCTTCTCGTCAGCGCGAGCGTGTCAGTGACTGGTAGTGCTTGTTCTGCAGCCGTTCTCGCCCCGTGATGAGTTCCAATCTCACGTGGCGACTCGGCGCTGGCTTGCTCGTGAGCCGAGCTCATGGCGTCACTTGTCCGGGGGACAGCGCTGGCGCTGGGCACTCCCAGCAGACCGCGCTTGCTCTGTCTCGTAGCGTAGGCCTTCCTCTACGACCTCGTGGCGGTGGTGCTCGCGTGTAGCCTCTCTGTATGCGTCACGCAGTCCTCGTAGCCACTTTCTCCGTGCCGGGACGCCGTGACTTCGTTTCCAATTGCCGATGTTTCCCTTTTGTGACTCCCGTCGGCTGTCCACACAGAAACCACGGAGCCAGAGACCATCACTCATTTTTATTTTAGCCAATCTGATCACATTTGGCTTTTATTTCAACCAATTATGTTCTTTATGATTTTGTTTTGACCAATCATAGTGATGAAGATGGAGGAGTGAATGCTGAAAGTCGATGGCCATGGGAAATATCGAAGCCGCCGCCGTCGTCCACCAGCTCCTTCCTCGCCTCGCATTTCCAATTCCAATTCCGCTTGCTGGCTGTGCTTCATGTAGATCCTCTTTCCGTCTGCAGATCTGGATGACGAGACGCGTGACGACGCGACGGTAATCAGAAGAGAGGCGTATCTTCCTATCCCTGACGTGATGAGTGAGACCTCTTCGTTGGATGAGATCGAAACGATCCGATACGGTGTGCCTACAGTACGTGGGTGCGAACACCAACTCAAAGAGCAACCTAAATATGTATTCACCAAGTGTATGGACACGCAATCTCCCTGTATGTCCTTCTCTCGGGGGTCGCGACGGCGTCGGTCGCCATCGCTGTCTATTCTTCAAGCCGAGCCTTGTCTGCTTGATCACAGCTTGCTTGGTGCACGCGAGTTCTTCGACGGGGTGGACTCGTCCGCAGTTGACGACGGTGAGGACGACAACTGCGACCGGAAGCCGAACGCTCCCTCAAGCTGCGTTGGCGGTACTTGGGACAGGGTCCGGTACTGGCCCAGGGCCATCTCGACCTCGCCTGGAGCGTGGGAGAACGCGAAGCCCGTGTTGCGACGCACGAGACGAGGAGACTCCATCACGGACGGCGTCTCTTCGCCCTTGGCAAGACGGTTCCACTCCCGCATGAGATGCGATGGCTCCGGGTAGAACAGCACGCGACCTGCCTTGGCGATGTAGTTGGGTAGCACCGTTCCAATAGTGGTGATGATGAGACCGAACCAGAACCACGGCTCCGTCAGCAGCTTTTGCAGCACGCCGTACGCCACCTCCGTCTCGTACAGCTCGGTCTTGGTCCAGCCATATAGCTGACAGAAGAACGCCATGAAGAGGTAGTAGAAGACGAGCGTGCCCACAGTCGAGATGGCGTTGGTCTTGGTCCAGTTGCTCGTCATCAGGGAGACTTGCGCCGTCGAAGATGTGATCAGGTACGTATACGCAGCGACACCAACTGCCCACAGTCCCAAATCGTTCGAGCCAAACTGATACAGGTCCTCCGAGTCGGTCGCGAAGTACCACACCACAAAGCCATTCGCGAAGAACGGCACGGCGAAGATCACGTACGCATGCCAGATGCCGAGTCCGCACCATCCGAAGAACGACATCCAGTTGAAGCTTCGGTTCTTGAGACCGTTCACGTACAGCGTTGGGTACTGCATGAGAACTGCCGGCGAGACGTCTTGGTTGTACATGGCGATGAACACGATCGGGATGGTCGTAAAGAGCGCGTTGTAGAGCGTGAAGAAGATGCTGAAGTACATCAGCAGGCCACTGTACATCGTCTGCATCGCCAAGAAGAAGTTGGATAGCGAGAGCGCGACGTTCTTCATGAAGGAGAAGAGAATGAGCTTCGAGATACGCTTGTAGCTGTAGTTGCCGTGGACGAGGAGCAATCGCTTCAAGAACTTGAACTGGCCGAGCGCGTAGTCACTCGACAGCACCGCCTGGCGACCTTCCTTGCCACTGATACCGATGCCAACGTTTGCCGCTTGAATCATCGGAACGTCATTCGCACCGTCGCCGATCGCCAGAGTGATGTTTCCGGGTGAAAACAACAGAGTCGGCTCAGTCACGAGCTTGACAACCGACGCCTTCTGGGAAGGAGAGCATCTGCAACAGATGACCGACTTGCACTGCGTCGCGACAGCCAAGAAGAGGTACTTGATATCGTCTTCCAAAACGAGGGCGAGCGTCTTGCCGTCGATAACCATCGCGTACTCCAACTCTTCGTCCAGGTACTCGTCGCCGAGGGATCCAAGATCAGCCTTCGGCTCGAACTCCTTGTCACCATGGCCACGTTCGAAGCTGGCTTCCGAGAAGTTGTCCACCTGAGGATACACCTCGTCAAACTGGGTTTGCGTGTCGACCTGAGCAGTCTCGAGTCCAGGTCGCTCTTCGCGTCTCTGAGCTCGGCGTCGCTTCTTTCTAGCTTCCTCCTGTTGGTCACGGCCGATGGTGGCGGTCTTCAGCAATGTCCACGTCAGCTCGAGACCCTGCTTGAACGCCTCGAAGAGCACGCTGAATGCCGATGAATGCTCGTCAGAGCCCCACTTGTCATCGACCCAGTCGACGTACAGCTCCTCCAGCTTGGCTCGAAGGCTCGCCTTGTCTCGCTGTCCCAGCACGACCACGTCCATGTTGTCATCGATCACGTGAGATGACATTCCGATACTCAGCGCGGTCTCTTTCTTGTCACCAGTGAGGACCCAGAAGTTGATTCCAGCCTTTCGGAGGGAGCTGATGCACTCTTCAACACCGTCCTGAAGTCGATCTTCAATAGCCGTAGCGCCGAGGAGAACCAGCTCAACTTCGATGAGTGCAGAAACTCGCGCGATCTTGTCAGCTCGGCCATCCATCGACATCTCAGCCTCGCGGTACATTCGGCTCCAGTCCTCGTACTCTTCGTCACTCAGCTTGCGCATTGCAGTTGTCAGTGTGCGCAGCCCTTCAGACGCGTACTCTTGGAGATGTCCGCGCGTTACGTGGGCTACGCCTTGGGGCTGTGTCCTCGATAGCAACTCAAAGATGATGTCATCAGCGCCCTTGCAGTACAGGTAGATGCCACCTTCAGGGTGTCGGAAGATGATGGACATTCGCTTTCGGTCGCTGTTGAACTCGAGAACATTGAGAATCTCGAAGGACATCGGTTGGCCTTGGATCAGGGTGTGGCAGATGGGGCCGTCTCGGGACGACAACACGTAGCCGAGATCATTTGCCGCGAGAACGAGAGCTTGTTCATCAGGAGAAGCCGCATTGTACTTGACCGGGCGAGAGGACGTTGGGGAAACATTTCCCTCGCTACCGTCGTTGCCCGAGCCCTCGTATTCTGGAATGACCGTGTTACAGATCGTCAGCAGCAGCAGGAAGTTGTGGATCTCGCTCTTCGTCGAGTGACTGGCGTTCAAGCGAGCAACGAGTCGAGCGTCGTTGAATCGTGTACCCGGTCGGTTGAGCGTGATCCCTTCTGGGTCGATGTCGTTGTATCGGAGGCCGGCGATAGTGCACTTCGCGAAGATCATCTCGTTACGTGTCAACGTGCCGGTTTTGTCGGAGAAGATGTACTGGATCTGACCAAGGTCCTCGTTGATGTTACTGTTTCGAACTTGGGCTGGAGAGTCGGTCGGCTCGTCGAACATCTCAAGGTCGTTCTCGATATACCGCGCGTGCACGAATCGCACACCCTCCATTGTGACGTACATCGACAATGGGATGAGGTTGTTGAAGAGAATGACGTAACTCAAGAAGATGAAGTCGTTGCTGCCTCCGTCGCCCTTTCCATCCGGGAAAACATACCATGGTCGCGTAGACTGTTGGCCAGTCGAGTTCTCACCAGTGTCGAAATCCCAGTCGTTGTTGCCGAGAGTACACGCCACGGAAATGCTGAACAGCATGATGAGCACGAGCACGAACATCGTGTCCAGAGTCTTCTCGACAAAGCTTCGCTTCATCGACATACCGGCCGAGTTCATCGCGATCTTGGTCTCCTTACCAGTGTAGATGACGAGACCGATCGACCACTCCGAGTTGCGGCTTTCACTTCCGCGGAGGATGAGGTTATCCATCGTCAAACTGGTATCGCTTTCGGCGCCATCAGTCTGGGTCGCCGCAGCCACGGTTCCGTCGTGGTTCAGGAGCTTCAGCACACCGTCGAAGTAGAACAGGTCCTTGTTTGGAAGATCACACTCCACGTGGAGACGGTGCTTCTCCAAGATATTCTCCGCAGACATGTAATTCTTCGTACACTTGGCCACCGTGCGGATCTTCAGGTTTGTTTCACCGTCCAGATTGGCAGTCTCCACGTAGCATCGGCCATCCGGTCGGCTCGTCGCAAGGAGGACGCAGTCAGCCGGAATCTCGTCTCCATCTTTCAAGATGAGCAAGTCTCCGACCTGGATATCCTGCCACATTCCCTCAATGTGTTTGATTTCGTCGTTGGCGTCGCGGCGGACGATGTGCGCTGGCTTCGAGTTGAGCAGGCTATCTGCCTTCTGTCTCCGCATGTCTTCGCTAACGTCCTTGAGCGCCGACGTCGCAAACACGATCAACAATGGCGTCAAACTGGCGACAGGACTGACAGGCGAAAAGTCGAAGAAGCAGAGCATCACCACGATCGTCGTGTAGAAGTTGGCGAGTCGGCTGAACTGCATCTTCAGGAACACGAACGGGAAGTTGTAGAAGGTGTACTTGCTCGTGCGCATCAGGTTCGAGACGAACACAGCCTCCTTGGGCGCGGGCTTTCCCGATGCGGGTGCTGCCGCACTCTTGCGTCGCTTGTTGCTGTTGTTGTGCTCGCCCGTGCCCACCACAACCACACGCCGTGCTGTCGGGCCGTCTTCGATGTCGACAATGGGGTTGACGCTCATCGTTTGTCTCAGTTGGTGGATCGATCCGCCACGAGGTGGCGGGGTCGGTGGCATCATCGTCGCGAGGGCTGCACGATCAAACTCACGCTGGTTCTGCACTGCCTTGACGATCCGTCGAAGCTTCCAACCGTAGAGCAGACCCGCGAGGTTGAGCAACGAGAGCAGGATGGAGAAGAAACCCTGCATGAGCACGGCCGTACCAGCGCTCACACTGTTGAGCGTGCCGTTGTAGCCCTTGGTGTACCAGATAATATCGACGAGGAGACTGAGCTGCATGCCGATCTTGTAGAATAGCAAGAACTTGTTCGCCAGGAACTTGGTGCCGTGCCAGCCGAGAATCAGCGTCACGTACTGTCAAAACACAAGTCACATCACATCCCACCATGAGTCCTCCTGTATCAACCAGTAAACGCCAATCAGCGAGAACGCACCAGAATAAGCAGCGGCACGGTCGCCTGGTACGAGAGTCCGAGGATGATCGGCAGAATACGGATCGTGTTGATGGACGCCTGCGAGATGATGATAAACTGCAGGCGGCGTCTCGTCTGGTAGATGGTCATGCCCTTGAGGAAGCAGAACACCTGCTCGAAGACATGCCAGATCTTGGCCTCCGTGTCCGTGGCGTTCTCCATCTCCACCGAATCTGCCATGCTGTCAGCACGGTACCGCAGCGAGATGATGTTACGCTGCTCCTCCTCGGTCGCGGCGTTGAACGTGTTGATGCGGCGCAGCGTGCCGCTGGCCGTTGGTCGCGCCATGGGCGAGCCGCCGTTGCCCTGGCCGCCCAGAGAGCTCGTGTCCGTGCCGCGGCCCTCGATCTCGATGCCGAGGTGGTAGTCGGCGCCCAGGTTCGACGGTGACGGCCGCGGCGACGCGAACTCGACCTTGCGCATGGCGCTCGTTGGCTGGAAGAGAATGGAGCGGAGCTGCTCGCGTGGGAAGTCCCAGACTAAAGTGGTCCCTTAGCCGATCACTCTCGCGGGGGGGGCTAACTGCGGGACGTCGCGGAAGTGCGAGCCAGCACGGATGACAGGATAGGTGGCGAGTCTGCCTAATGGAAGATAGGTGGCGAGTCTGCCTGCTGCCCGGCGTGTTGCGTTGGTTCCTGTTACGCGCCCACAGACAGCAGGAGGCAAAGCGTCGTGGAGGCAGCCCGCGTCTAAAAAATGACCCAACGCGAGCGGACGAGCGGACCAAGCCCGGTGTATACACAGCAACACTTGGCCAAGGGCAGTCCTTGTTCTCAAGAAAGCGGAACGAACATAAACGATTACCCTGAACCCTCACGCGCGTTGGATCGTGATTACGCTCGGGAGGGGCAAAATGGTGGGATCCAAACGGGGTAGGGGAGGCGGACGTCACAATTTGTGACGAGAGGGAGCTAAATCGGACGAGAATGACTATTTTTCGTGTGCTATATTTTTTCGACGGCTCGTCTTCCTGCTTCTTATAAGAGATCCAGGAGACAACCGAATAAAGTTCGAGCCTCGACATCTATTATCTCTATCCTCCCAAGTCTTGGCCACCACGCGTTTTCGCTACATACAGGCGTTCTGGGCCAGCAGGAGTGCTTCTCCTGTGCGCGACATTTCGCCAGGTTCGCTCTCTCCCTCACAGATATATTCTATCCACCAATTTGTCCCAGTTAACTTCATTTTATCAAAATACGTTGCAGTTTAATGGCATGATTCCAAAACACAGCATAGCCAACAACCTCACCGTGTTTTGGTCTCGTTGCAAGCCGTTTCGAATATGACGACAGAAATGGCGCCAAGCCAACGGCAACCAAGGCGACGCGACGCGTCCATCGGCTCTCCTGGACGACAGCGCTTGCCAAGAAGCACAGACGACTAGCCGTTCTGGGTGGAGGAGACCATGTCGCTGCAGCACCCGCCCGCGCAGATCGTGCGCGACTCCGTGCCGGCCGTGGATCCGGCGGCGCCGCGCACGTCGCGGTCGTGGGAATGGGTCTGTTCGGCGCTTGTTAACAAGGAACGCGGCGATGTGCGTGAGTATATGGGCGTCTGTATTGACGCAGTAGAGACTGATCTGTGTGTGGTGTGGCCTGTGATCTCTCGCAGTGCGCTGTGGATATCCTGGACACGGTGTTCATCCAGCGCGACCAGATCTGGTCGTGGTTCTACAGCAGCTCGGGCGGCATCATCCGCAAGAAGGCGCAGCGTAAGCTCACGGTCGCCAACGTGTGCCAACGCTTCGGAGACGTCTCGCGTGCATACGAGCAGAACGCGGCGGCCGCGCTCGTGGCGCTGTGCTGGTTTGAGGAGCAGCGGCGCCTGCAGCTGCTCACGGCGGCCGAGTGCCAGACGTACCTGACCAACTGCAAGGGCAACGTGTGCCTCAGCGCCTTCGTGCATCCGCGTGGGGAGTTCGATCCGACGCGATACGCGAATCTGGAGCACGAGTACACGTACGATGCAGGCAGTGGAGCTCCTGAGAAAAAGCGGTGGATACTGATGGTGTGGTTGTGGTGCTACAGGCTTCACAAGACTGGAAGGTTACAAGGAAAGCTGTATCGACTCGCACTGGGCAGCCAGCGGATTATGAGCATGGACAACAAGCTCAACAGCGTGGTCAACGCGATCGTGCAAGCCGTCGTGAGGTGAGCTCTCCTGTCTGTCAGCTGCACACCAAGTGTTCTAATAGGGACGTTGGTGTTCTTGGGACAGCTTTGTAGAACGGACCAAGAAATGCCGAGTCGTGCAGTGCGTCTCGTACCTCGTGATCGACGACTACAATCGCGTGATGCTGTGGAGAACGGATCATTTCCAGACGATCCCTACCCTTCCCATCAACTCGAGTGACGACGCATCGATGGCGACTGTGTACGACGGCCCTCATGCAGTCAACGAACGAATACTCGCTCGTGCCAAGGTCGACGCGTTCAAGAAGCCGGACGAAAAGCTGATCCAAGCGATTTTGTCGTCTCCAACACCAGCGGCAAAGCGACAGAGCCTTCTGCTTCAGAACTCGGCGTCGCAGCCGGTGCTGTCATCACTCAGCTCCCCAGCACCTGTCTTCGATCCGTTCTCGGATGATCTCAGCTTGAGTCGAGGCGCGCCAATGGAGCCAAAGCACCGACTTCGCAGCAAAGGTGACTGGGACCAAGCGATGCAGTTTCTCCCGACGTCATCGACACTCTCCCGAGGACGAAAGCGAACGATGTCTGCCGCCCATCTGGTTTCCAGCCAGAAGAGAGGCTGCTGCGGCGACTTTTGCGAGATGGATGCACGAGAATGGACGTCCAAGCGACTGACACGCAAGCTTGTGTCACCTCCGATCGCGATCGAAGAAAGCCCACGAAGCGGAACTGGTGATGCGATGAAGAGAACGGCAGGCGGGCGCAGTTCCAGTGTGATCAGCGCGACTATGGCGGCGACAGCTTACCTCACGGCTCATCCGGACAACTCCTCAGACGATGTGTATGGACAGAAGCCGATGTCGCCACAAAGGCTGCAAATGGAAGACGCGGGAAAGCTGGAGGGGTTGAGACCGCACACCATTCCGTTCAAATTGATCGCTCAAACCCGCGCGGAGAAACAGCTCGTGGATTTGTTCATTCGTCGGTATCAAAAAGATGAAGACGGCGACTATTTGGCGGAAGCGTACTACGGAGATGGAGAGCCGCTGGGGGAAACGTTCCCTGGATACTACTACCAAGAGGTCCAGGTGTGTGACAACTGCTTCACGTTCTACACTCTGGTCGAAGATGTCCGGATGAAGGCTCTTGCGCAAGTCGCAAAACGTCGAACTAAACGGAGCGGAGGTGAGGAGCGAAAGCATGGCAGTCGACCTGGTAGGTTCCAGGGACTCCTGGAAGTTCAAGAAGATCAAGATGACACAAATGACGGTGGCCTGGACGGGATGATCGTTGAGGCAACTGTGGCGGCCGAGCGAACCTGGAAGAAAGTGTGGGCACACGCCAAGTCGGACATCGCACCATCCATCTCGAAGAAAGATGCAGCCGAGCTCTTCAGTTTCACGAGTCCACATCCCGCAGTCGCAATGGTGATCAGCGCTCTCGGAATCGTACTCTTGGGTCTAGTCGATGTTGCCCCCGGTGAGGTGAAACGAGCATTGTCCCAAGACAAACTGCTCATTCAACTTCAGCAGTTCAAGCTGGAGACTCTCTCTCCATCTCGCATCGAGTGTGCCGCTGCACATGCACGAAATCCCTTGTTTACTCCGGCTAATATCGCGCCAATCAGCTCATGTGCAGCTCGATTCTGCGATTGGTAAGCATTCACTGCGAGTAGTTGAATCATAGACTCGTCGGCTCACGAGTGTGGTTTTGGTCATGTAGGATGTTGACGACACTGCAAGCGTACGCATGGAAGAATGTGCGATCATTCAGAAAAGACCCGGAGACGTGGGAGATGCTCGCGTTTCTGAAACCGGAGTTCATCGTTTCGAGACTCGCTCATGGCACCCTGTTCGAGTCGTTATTCCGTGGCTCGTTGCTATCCAATTCCGACGGCTCTCAACGCTCAAATCACCATCTCTCGACTCAGTCCACTTCTAACATAAAGAAATCGAGCTTGGCAACATCAGTGGCTCGGAAGGTGATTCAAGATCAACAAATGGCGCGGCTAGCGGTTCCAACTGGCTTTGTGGAGGCATCCTCACCAGGGGCTAGTGATTCAACGTTCACATGCAAAGACAACGTGACGCAAATTCCGTACACCATCGCAGGGCAAGCCGTCGGAGGGAGCAGCAAGTGCAACTTGGTCGTTTTCCACGACTTTTTCGACACGATGGACAGCACGAAAGTTTTCTTTCGGTCGATCCTAGCGAAACATGTCGGAGCCCGAGCACTGTTCTTCAATTTACCAGGACAAGCGGGCACAAAGTATCCCGTCGGTGATAGCGACCACGAGCGAAGCGTGTTCAACAACGCCTGGTGTGCACAGCGGGCGCACGAGCTGCTCGAATATCTCCAAGAGTCGACCAAGTTCATGACCTCAGGGTTGCCATTCCACATCGTTGGGTTCGGAAATGGAGCCAACATCGCGACCAGCTTCGCTATCCAATACGGAAAACACAAGGCCTACGCGGAAGACCTACAGAGCTTGGTGCTCCTTAATGGATTCGCGCGCGTCGACGCCCAGCTCGCTGCGATCTTACACAGCACTGTTAACGTGTTCTCGTGTTTCCCGCCGACGAGGCCAGATCTACCCGTCACATTCTTCTGTAAGTACCTGTTCTCGGACGGCTATCTCACCAAGATCGACGTCAACCTTGCTCTCAGCATCTACACCGCGGTGACGAACCCAATCACCCTCGATGGCCGCATCCGCGTGTGTCAAGGTGCTCTTCATCACATCGATCTCGCAAGCCAGCTTCCTCAGATCCGCGTCCCGCTTGTGCTAGTCCAGTCCGTTGAAAACGCGCTCGTGGCTCCAACAAATGTGGACCCATACTTGCAGCAACGAGTGAACATCGCGCACTCGTGGTCACATCAACAGCAGTCTCAAATCACTGGGCCATCGTCCGACTCGCTCACAGGCAAGACGAAAAAGCAACTGCTTCAAGTGTTGGGGACGCCTGGAGGTGCCTTCGTGTCATGGCTTCGGGCTGGGCATGAGCTACGTCAAGAGGCCAAACACTACATCACGGAGCTGCTCGAACTGGTGATTTGCTCGAAGGAGCTCAATTCCGATCCTTCCCAGCATCGTCATCACGGTCCTCACACGACGGTCGACCACAAGAGCTCGTTGTCGACGCCGTCGAAAGCACATTCGATAGAGAAAGCGACTCCATCGCCTCAGGAAGACCGATTGATAGCTTCAAACGCGTCAGCTGCAACCCAGGTACAATCGCCGAAAACCAAGCACGTTGACGGAGAGTCCAGAGTGCAAAAAGTGCCCCTGATCATGAAGCCGTCTCATGTACCTGCTTCCCGAACGCAAGTCGCCGATAGCAGAGCAAATGCGGTGGCTAGCAATCGCAAAGATTTCGCTCGTGAAAACCTTGTACCAGCCGTTGAGACGAACTCGCCACTGAAAACGTCAACGAATGAAGCAACTCCACCGCAGCGAAGCATGGACTCGTGTCCACTGATCGACGAGAGTCCTAAAAAGGACCCAGCAGTTACCAAGAAACACGCCTCCGAAGTACTTGCCAATTCAGCAGCCGAGAGCGCATCGGAGCTGCAGCGAGCTGTCGAGTCTTCGGAGATTCGACGGCCCTCTCTTCCTCTCTTTGAACCAACCCGGATCCCGTCAAGTGCGGTTGTCGCTGCGGCAAATTGCGTCGCATCGCAGCTTCCGGACCGTGATGCTGAGATCGAAGCTGTTCGCGCACGAATGCAAGCCGAGGAAAAACGGCTGCTGCAAGAAACTGAAGAGCTTCGAGAGCGTCAGCGACGAGCTGCTGAAGAACGAATGGAAGCACTTCGGCTGGAACAAGACCGAAGGCGGCGGCAATGGGAGGACGAAGACAACGCACGCCTTGCAGCATTAGAAACCAAGCTTCGAGCTGAGCAGGAGGCACGAGACGAAGATCGAAGACGCCGTGAACGGGATCTTCTCGCCGTTGATCTCGAGATCATCACCAGTGTTGGAGGTGTACCGCCGTTCGGTTCACAGACATCACTTGGAGAAGCTGAAATGCGGCCACTTGTCCGTGAATCCAAAGATCTCATCTCTCCGACTTTAAACGAGATGAAGCACAGCATCAAATTCCAACCTGAGCTGCCGAGTGTGTTTGATCAGATGGAAGCCGAAGAGAAGACCAAAAAGCGTGTCGGTACCATGCAAGTGGACGAGTTCGATGACGTGAAGAAATCCATGACTCAAAACTTCACGCACCACGTCAAAGAGCACGACAACTTCCTCCGTCAAGAGCTACTTAAGCGGAAGCAACGCCACGCAATCAACATCCAAAAGCACATTCGAAGGTATCTGGCCGTTCAGCGAGTCATGAAAATCCGTCAGGAGCAGCAAGTGATGCGCATGCGTCGCTACGCTGGCGGTGAAATCGTGCGGATCGTGCGAGGTTTCCTGGGCCGGCGCCGATTTGTACACTACAGGGAGCTCTGTCGTCGAAGAGCCCAAGAGCAAAACGCTGCAGTGAAGCTCCAGTGCGTTATCCGGGGGTTTGTGTGTCGAGTCACGTTCCGTAAGCTGTTCCGCAACAAGAAGGTTGTTGTTCTTCAACGAGTTTGTCGTGGTCATCTTGGCCGCATCTACTGCGACCAACTGCGCGAGTCGCAGAGACGACGCAAGTACCTCGATCACAATGCCGCCAGAGTCCAAGCAACATGGCGTATGCACGTTGCGCGAGATCACTTCCTCACTCACCGCATTTCGATCCTTGCAGCGACGGAAGTCCAGCGAATGTACCGTGGCCACGTTGGGCGTATCGAAGCCAAACGCAAGAAGGCCTGGCGCGATGCAGAACCCGGTCCAGAACGTTTGGCTCTCGGTCTTAAGATGATCGAGGGCTCCAAGCAGGCCTTCGAACGCCAGCAGAATGAGATCGACGCTCTTCACCGAGCTCAAGAGGCAGTCGAGCGCCAAGTGAGCACGATCCATGCCGAGCTGCAAGAGTCTGAGAAAGAACTGGCCGTTCTCGAACGAGAGCTGCAAGAAATCGATCAGCTTGAAGCTGATCTACGCGAGCTGACTCACGAGGCTGAAATGCTTCACAACGGTGGGTTGGAAGGGATCCTGAAAAGCACGAGCACAGCTGCAGGTGGGTACAGTGAAGGGCAGAAAGCAGCTCAGTCGTTGGGTAGTGGAGTGCCCACAACGATGCCACCAGGAGGAAGTGGTCTGCCAGGGTACGAGATCGGGATGGAAGACTTGTTTGAAGGGAAAGGTGACATGAAGAAGCGTCAAGCGGATGCGTATGCAGTCGAAATGGCGATTCAGATCAAGCGAGCAGAGCGAGAGAAGAAAAAGAAAGATCTGGAGGCTGAGTTTACCAGCGTCTTTGCCGAAGTCCAGCAAAAGCGCCAAGCGTTGTCTGACATGGAGGAGAAGCTCGCAGATATGGAGGCCACGCGAATGAGAAAAGATCGTGAGTTTGCGCGTATGCAGCGTAACCTGATGGAGCTGCTTGAAGAACAGAAGATGGAGCTGGAGAACCTGAGAGAGAAGGGCATCGAGCTGGAGGCTGCGACAGCCACGTCGGCAGCTGCGGCTGCAGCGACAGCGATGAAGGCCAAGGAGCACGAGAAGCGGTCTCAGGCCATGTTCGAGTCCACCGAGGAGCTCATGAAGTTCCAGTTCATGTCCATGTCTCTGTCGTACTTCAGCTCGTTGAACATGCTGAAGAATCTACGCGACATCAACGCCGACACGACCTCGGCTGCGATCTCATCGACTGCTGAGACGGCAGCGGCCGCGGCTGCAGCTGCTGCCGCAGCGAATATTCCTACCATGAAGAGGCTACAAGTCGGTGGCTCGGATTTGATGATGGCGGCATCACAGCTCAAGAAGAATGAGCTGGAGCAGAAGCTCAAGGAAGAGGAAGAGACCAAGTTCGCGAACCAGCAGCCGCTACCGGACGAAGTCAAGAACTGGAACGTGGACGATGTTGGCCGCTGGCTCGACTTGTTGTCTCTGTCCCAGTACAAGAAGGCGTTCCGTGAAGGAGCTGTGGATGGCGAGTTCTTGTTGGAGCTTCGACCCGAAGACATGTCGGACGTACTGGGCGTGTCCCACAAACTCCATGTCCGCAAGATTATCGTGGCCCGCAACCGACTGCTTCCATTGTCACAGCAGGAGCAGTTGCAAATCAACGCCGTGGAGCACGAAGAGCAAGCACGAAATGCTCGACAAGGCGAAGGAGGTGCAGGCAACTCTCCAGGCGCACTGGACGTCGACACAGTGTTCTCCCAGGCTCGCAATGGTCGCATGAAGCGGCTGATCGAGAGTGTGGACGCAGGCTTCGACATCAATGTGGAAGACGACAAGGGCAACACGCTACTACTCATCGCTTGCCAGAACGTGAACCTCAAGATGGTCGAGTACCTCGTGGCGAAACGAGCCAACGTGAACCACAAGAACGCCCAGGGCAACACACCGTTGCACTTCGCGATGGCGTACGACTCGGAAGGCAAGCTGGGCGAGTACCTGATCAGCCATGGGGCCGACGACACGATCGAAAACACATTCGGACTCACAGCATACGACGGTCTCCAGCCCGAGTGAGCTCGTCGGAGGTGCGGACGCGTGGGTGGTGGTACGTGGGGACGCAACAAAATTCATTCATATTTACTTAGTACTTGCTGTCAGCCTTTCTGCGACGGTAGTTAGAATACGCACACGACACGTTACGTCACGTGGTGATGGTGGTGGTGGGGGAACAAGGAGACGCTTAGGCTTCCATGTAGGTCTCCTCGCGCTTGGCGAGCTCGTCCGTGACGATGGAGGTCATGTCTTCGTCCGTGATGATCTTCTTGCGGTCGGCGAGCATCTTGAAGCGCTCGACGAAGTAGTCGAGCTGCTCGGCCGAGAGATCCGAGAAGCCAAGCTGCTGGAGCCGCACGCTGAATGCGTGGCGACCCGAGTGCTTGCCCAGCACCATCTTGTTCTCCGCGAGACCGACCGACTCGGGTGTCATGATCTCGTACGTGGCCTGGTGCTTGAGCACGCCGTCCTGGTGGATACCCGACTCGTGGGCGAAGGCGTTGATGCCGACGATGGCCTTGTTGGCTTGGATGCGGAGACCAGTGCACTGCGAGACGAGGTCGGACGCCTGCATAATGTACGTCGAGTCGACGTTTGTGTACACGGGGAAGCTGTGCGGCCGCGTCTTGAGTGCCATCACGACCTCCTCCATGGACGCGTTGCCTGCACGCTCGCCGATGCCGTTGATTGTGACCTCCACTTGACGGGCGCCGTTCTGGATACCAGCGAGCGTGTTGGCCGTGGCCAGCCCCAGGTCATTGTGGCAGTGCGTCGACCACACCACCTTCTCGCTGCCACGCGTGTTGTCGATCAGGTACTTGATCAGCGAGCCGAACTCCTCCGGCAGCGTGTAGCCGACCGTGTCTGGGATGCAGATCGTCTTGGCACCGCAGCGGATGGCTTCACCCAGCACGTCACACAAGAAATCCCGGTCGCTGCGGCCGGCGTCCTCGGGCGAGAACTGGACGTTGGGCGTGAGGCTCACGGCGAAGGTGACGGCGTCGATGGCGCGACGAATGCACTCGTCCCGCGAGATCTTGAGCTTGTGCTTGAGGTGGATGTCCGAGGTCGCGAGGAACGTGTGGATGCGGTGCGACGGCGCGTACTTGACGGCGTCGTAGCAACGCTGGATGTCCTGCTCCTTGGCACGCGAGAGGCCGGCGATAGTCATGGGCTTGCCGGTCTTGCGGCCGGCCGTGATGGGTCCGATCTCTTGTGCGATGGCCTTGACAGCGTCAAAGTCTCCGGGGGACGCGATCGGGAAGCCAGCCTCGCAAACGTCGACGCCCATGGCACACTGGAGCCGTGCGATCTGGAGCTTCTCGTGAAACGTGAGCGTTGCGCCGGGGGACTGCTCCCCGTCGCGCAGCGTCGTGTCAAACAGCGTGACGTGCTCCTTGCCGTCGACCACAGGCTCGCGTGGGAGCCTTGAGGCTGTCGCGGCCGTACCCAGCGAGCGTGAGGCGGCGGCCATGCGTGTGAATTGTCTCGTGGCTTGCTGCAGCATTGTGTCCGTGTGTGTTGATGGCGAACGGCGACTTGGGGAATGAACGAACGAGAACGAATTGGAATGGGTACGACTCGCTCAAGGTCTCCACTGGTGGCGTGCTTCTTGCCTGACAGGTCCGCAGCTGAGGGAAGGCGTCCGGAGCAGCGGTTGCCGATGTGGTCACCACCACTGCGAGCGTCTCGCATGGCAGCCAGGCTCATGGGCGCGTGGAGTGTCCGATTCGTTAGCCTGGGACGCTGGCGTGGCGTGGGTGAAATTCCTCGCCCGGCTTCCCGCCGGGAAGGCGGCGCTGCCTGAGCGGAGGGAACGCTTTCTGCAAAGCAAGGCGTCGCGTCAACATCGTGCAGACGAAGAGCCGGCCACATCACCAGTCGTGACTCACGACCCACACCAAGCATCGCCCACCAGTGGTGGGCGATGGTCACCATCATGGTGGGCCACCACACAGATGGACAGCAAAATTCCCACACAGAGAGAAGTTCTTTCGGGCAGGAGCGAGAAGCTGGAGGAGGAGATGCACGCTGAGTCGAGGGACAACTTGGAAACCTGGAAGAAAGGCCGCATCGGATCCCATTTTCTCACCAGCGACGACGTGTCGACAAAACCCACCGGAGCGAAAAAATCCACCTTGGACCGGATGGAGCGGAGCCACCGACCGCCTTTCCTGGCGCCACCACTGACACTCCAAACAGCAGAGAGAAGATCATGGCAGCGTCCACTATCCAGGTCGCTCTACACTGCATGCAGCTAATGTATTCGGCGTTGACCTCGGCCAATGCAGAAGGATCGGGCTCCTCATCTCATTGTACTAATGCTAGTACTAGTACTGTGTACAGTATCATAGTGCACTGCATGGTGTCGTGTCATTCCGTGGGCATGGCGGACCCCTGACACACACACTCGGACTCCGAGATCGGCCAGATGGGGAGACTGTCGAACGGCTCATCTCCAAAAACTCAGACGCTTGCACACGAACGGATCAGTAGCTAATTCGGAGTTCAAGTACCTCAGTATACTGATATAAATTGACAAAGTGTCCAACATTCTATGGGAAAATGATCGTCAACTAATTTAATTGAACTTATATCAGTTCATCCATCTAGTGACAGAAGTCCCACGTCCCACGGCAACTCGCATCCCACAGTGAACGGTATCTTCAGCAAAATGGCAGCGTACTGTATTAGAGACCTCTCAACACGGATCGCGAATCGAATCCGTGGCGAATCTGGAGCGTTGCTGCACAGTGCGGACTTCCCGCACGCTCACTGGTTCAACGTGACTCACGCGCGCCGCTGGCTGCGCGCGTGAGTATCTGCGTGACGCAGATGGGTACCTTTCTGCACTGGCGGCTCATCTGACATCTCTTGTGAGAAGGTGCCGACCCTTGACAAGTGTGAGGAAGCCCCCAGTACGCTGCCTCGGTGGTCCAGCGTGCAGTGCTGTATGAGAATTTTGCAGCAAGATAGAACGGTGAGGTTGTGTACGTGTGCTTCGATTGCAGTGCGGTGGAACGAGTGGTGGGTACGTTGAACGGAGAAGCTCTGAGGCTGCGCAGACCGGACAGCCCCTGGTTCAGCACCTACGGTATGCAATCTTGGCATCGATGATGGCTTTACAGTAGCGGACGAGGCTTCCAGCAGAACGGCGAACACGGTCTGTCCATGGGTGGCGTCGATCCCCAAGCAAATCTCGTGATGGAATGAATAAAGGTGTGCGTGGCCCTCATGTTCTTCTTCAACTTGGGAGCGTCCCGACTCTCAGTGCAACTCACTCGCGAGCTGGCTTCTGTACTGTATCGATGAGAGCTCTCGCGGTCACTTCAAGCTTCTCACGCCTCAAAGAACTGGTTGAATGCTCCTTCGTCGGCGTCCTCCTCTTCCTCCTTTTGCTGGTTTCTTTTGATTTCGCCATTCTTCATGGCCTCGACCGCTGCAGCGATGAGCTGGGCACTCGTGGGACGAACACTGCCCTTCCGCTTCCCATGGCCGCTCTGGGCATCCGACGCGCCACTTGGGATGAGCGTCTTTGTGAGTGACGTGAACTTGTGGACGCGAGCCTTGAGCTCCTCTCGGAAAACGACCGACGTCACGGCCTCGTGGACGACCACAGCGGCGTGGACGTGGTTCACACGGTGCGTGGCTCGCTCCATCTTGCGGATCTTGCTGCCCTTGAGCAGCGTTCGCCACTTCTGGTCCACCTCAATGTTGGACGGAAGGTCTTCGACGGACGATCCGTTCACGACGTCCAGCACGAACTTGCCCAGCTTTCTTGCGACATCGTAAAAGTAGACCTTGTTGCCGTTGTAGACAGCGACGTCGAGGTGTGCTGTGTCGAATCAAAAGTCAGTCCAGCGCCCAGCCACAGACACTAAAGAAGACTGCTCGACGTACTGATGAATGCCTTCATTTCCTTCATCGATGCCTCAAAGTCCGAGCCAAAGCCGAGCGGTTCTTCCAGCTCTTGCAAGAACTTGGGCAGTGCATGCCACTCGAGGTAGCCCGTCGCTTCGGGGTCAAATACCGACCACGTGCGGACAAATTCCTCGTACTACAGACGCCACAAAAGCCACAGCGTCAGGTCCTACTGAACATACTTCCCCATGACGGAAGACATTGCAATCGTACCTGTTCTGGGAGCAACACGCCGTGGGCGCGGTCTTTCTCGTTGGCGAAGCCTTCCAGAATGACGGCAATGAGGATGTTGAGCAGCACAAAGGTCACGAGCATCGTGAAGCTGCAAAAGTACACGAACGCGACTTGCGTGCCGCAGCCGTTGAGCGGCGTGCAGTCTTCGCTGCCACTGAATCCGCACACGTTTGGATCGTAGGTTGGGTCGTGCACACAGCCGGGTTTGGACCGAGCCAGCTCGTGCATGATGTCGTTCCACCGCTCGCCCGTGGCGCAGCGCATGAGCGTGATCATCGCACGCGCGATGCCTCGGAAGTTGGCGTTCGGATTGATCAGCTCGCCCATCTTGACCTTTGCAAAGAGCTGAACGCCGAGCGCAGCGTAGATGAAAAAGACCAGGAACAACAGCCCGCCGATACTCACGAGCGAAGGCAGCGTGATGACCAGTGTGTTGGCGAGCTGGCGCAGAGACGGCCACGTCTGCAGCAGCTTGACAAGCCGAGCGACACGCACGCTTCGAATTGTCGACGCACTGCTTCCGATCGCATTGCCGCCGACCCACGTGTACAGCATGCCCAGAAACGACCCGACAACGATGGCAAAGTCGAAAATATTCCACGAGTTCTTCCAGTAGTACCGCCCGAGGCCGACGATCTTGATGCCGGCCTCAATGGTGAACGCGACCGCGAAGAAGTAGTTGCAGTACTCAATCGCCAGGCGATACATGTCTTCTTCGCCAAAGTAGTGGAGCGCCATGACAAACGTATTCAAGATGATGCAACCGATGGTGACGGTCTCAAGGTTCGGGTTCATGGAGATGCTGAAGCAGAGCTTGCGGAGCTTGTTGCGAGGCGTCTTCATCTTGCGTAGAGGACGCATGTTGAGCATGGCCTCGCTGATCATGAGCCACTCTCGCTGCGAACTCGACAGCAGAAACGTGCCGTCGAGTTTCTCTTTCATGCGGTTAAAGTTCTCAATGACGACACCGATGAACAACTGGATCACGAAGAACGAGCCGCAGAAGATGAACGCGATAAAGAACACAGTCCACCGTGTGCGGTAGTTGCGGATCGGCTGCATGTCGATGTCGGTCGCGTCCACGCTCGCCAGCATGATCGTGACCCAGCCTTCGGTCGTGCTGATCTCGAAAAACGTGCGCCAGCCCAAGAGCACGTTGTCAAAGCTCTGCGGGATCGTGCGCGACCACTCGGCGTTGAGCCACGCGCAGACCATACGTGACGTCGGCGGCGCCACACTGGAGACAGCGGCCGCGGCATACAGGCTCGAGGTGTTGACGGCAGTGAACCAGCTCTGTTCGGTCTGCGTGAGGTTGTTCCAAGCGCGAGGATACGTCACCAAGCGCTGCTGCTCGGGCAACAAGGCGTCAAACGCGTTGCCATTGCAGCTGAAAAGCTTGCCCTTGAGGTTGTTGACCGCGAGGATACTGAAGATCGTGAGCATGAGCAGCACGACCATCAGCACGTTGACGATCTGCGGGATGGCAGCGAAGAGGGAGCTGACCACGAGCTTCATGCCGGCGTTTCGGTTGATGAGTCGCAGCGGACGAAGGGCACGGAACATACGCAGCGTCTTCAAGACTTGACTTGACTTGAACTGGGACGTATCTGTCTGGAAGCCGAAGACCGAAAACATCGTGATCACAAAGTCCATGACGTTCCATGTGTTCTTCAAGTACGCGTTCGTGTTGAAGTAAAAGCCCTGCGCGATGACCTTGATCAGGATCTCGAACACGAAGAGCACAGTGAGCGCGTAGTCGGCGTAACCAAGAATCTGTGGCAGCATACTGTCCGGCGATAGAAGCGGATTGTCCAGCGCCACAGCGATGGTACTTAGCACGACAAGCACGAGCAGGATCTTGTCAAAGTGCGGGTGGTGCATCATCACCCACGCATTCTTCCGGAGCCCGTTTCGAGGTCCGAAGAGGTACAGCGATCTTCCAACGGGAGCTTTGGGCTTGGACGACTCGGGTGTCAACACGGTCTTGGCACTTTTCTGACTCATTGCAGCGAGAGCGAGGGCTGACATGGGTGCCGTCCGAGGCACACTGTCCCCACCGGAACCAGGAATTCCTCCAACGCCGCCTCTCATGGAGTTGGTCGTCGTGAAGCTCTTGTTGCGATTAGCGGCCTGAGTTCGCGCGACTCGGGAACCTTTTCGATGGGATTTGAAGGATGGATTGGCGTCGACTTGTTGCGGGACTTTTCGATTGGTTTTGAGTGACGACGCATGGGACGCATCCGAGTGGAACGATACATCGCGGTCCCCTGTCCCCACGCTTTTTCGATTCGATTTGAAAGACGCATCAGCGTCTCCGACACCCTGGCTTTTCCGATTTGATTTGAATGACCCATCGGCATCCCCGAGGCCTGGGCTTTTTCGATTCGACTTGAAGGAAGAATCGGCATCCAAGTGGACCTGGCTCTTCCGATTCGCTTCGAACGAGCTGGTCCGATCATTCCCTCGTCGATTTGCCTTCAGGGAGCCGTGGGAGGCACTGCTGAGCGTATCGACGGATCGCTGCCTGACAAACGTAGCCTTCCGTGACTTGACTCGGCTCGCATCCGGAGCGTCCTTGTTCAGTGAGCGCGAAGAGTTGATCGGGATGACGCGCGACCGTCTTCTCAGGTCCTCTTTTTCAATCGCGAGCCGCTCGACGTCTTCTTGCTGGTCTTCAAAGTTGCCGAGCAAAATGGCCAGGAACAAGTTGAGCAAGATGAAGTTGCCCAGCACGACGAGCGAGATGAAGTAGATGGCACACGGCCAGCCGATCGACCGCCACCCATCGATCAGCACGTTTGTCCAGTTCTCGCCTGTCAGTATCTGGAAAATCGTGACCATGGACCAGAGGATTGTGTCGAAATTGGCTCGCGGGATGTACGTTGTGGTCGACGACGCGGTGAACTCGACAGGGTACCCATTCTGGTCAAAGCGGAAGCGATTACCGAACACTTGCATGCCGATGAGCGCGTAGATGTACATGAACAGCACCAGCAGCACACTGAAGTTGCCGATCTCTTTGATCGTGCTCACAATCGTCGAGAGCAACCGTTGCAGTGACGGCCAGTACTTTGCCAGCTTGAACAGCGCGAATATTCTGATGGAACGCAGTCCCGAGAAGGAGCTGAGGTTCACTGCCTCGCCCCAAAAAAACTCTGGTGGGGAGACGCAAATCTCCGTGATGCTGACCACGGCCACGACTGCGTCGAAGATGTTATAGCTATCCTTCAGCCATTCCTGGCGCCCGAGACCGATGAACTTGAGTATAGCTTCAACCGTAAACGCGACTGTCAGTGCAAAATTGAGCGCGTCCGTGGCATTATGGAGACGGTCGTCGACTGGGTACTGGTCCAGCGAGAGCACAACTGTGTTCAGAAGGATGAGCATTGTGCGCACGATGTCGAAGACCCAGTGCTGCACGAGCAGCCGCACTTTCCACACTCCTTTCGTCTTTACTGGCATTTGATTGCCGCTGAGACCGACTTGATACATGCCAGGAGAAGTGAACAATGGTCTGGCGGCCATCTCCTTCTCTCGCTCTTCTTCAGCTTCCATGAACGACTGGTCCGAAAAGTTCTCCCAAATGACAGCGAGTGCCAAGTTGAGCATGAAGAACGAGCCGATGAGCACGAACGTGATGAAGTACACAGCGGCTGACGTGCCGTAGCCTGCGTCCTGTAGCATGTACATGATGTCGCTCCATCCTTCACGCGGCATGCAGATGAACAGGATCAGTGCGGCGGAGCCGATCTGGTCGAACGACGTGACGCCGTAGTTGAAATTGGGCGTGTAGGTCGCGTAGTTGAGCACGACACGGTTGACCATCGCGTCAGGATGCGAGAAGCGGAAGTTGCCGTAGTTGTCGTAGTCAGATCCGCACCACTGGCCCAGTGGACAGCTCCGATAGCTGGCGTCTGCCGGCTCGTTCGTGGTGGAGCCATCACGAGAGTGGTCGATGTTACACGTCTGTGCTGTGTCGTCTGTGTCAGCCACCGGCCAGTAGCACGAACGCGGGACGTTCCAAGGGGACGAGTCATGCGTCCACGCAGAGTCCTCCAACGGAATGGCGTCGCCGTGGTCTCTACATCGGAAAGCCGTCGCGTTGGCGAGCACAAGAGCTTGATACTCCGCTAATTCCCCGTACGTTAGCGTTGGATCGAGCTCCACAGGGAACGGCGTGAGCCGACAGCGAGCGTGGAGCACACCGCTCCAGAGCTGGACGCCGATCACGCCGTACAGGAAGAAGAGGAACGACAGGAACGCCACTACGGAAAGCAGCTCGGGGATCGAGCGAAGCAGCGCCGTCACGAGCTTCTTGATGCCGGGGACAGCGTTCAGAAACCGCAGCGGCCTCACCACACGTAGCGCCCGCAGTCCAGAGACGTTGGGGATGCCCGGGACGACCGCGACGATGCCGACGAAGACGACTGTGAAGTCGATCCAGTTCCACGGGTCCATCAAGTACGCGCCCTTCTCGACGAAGAGCCCCATGGCGATGATCTTGAGCGTGCACTCGATGGAGAAGACGATCGTGAAGATGACGTCGGCGTACGTGGAGATGGTGTTGCGTATCGAGTTGGAGGCGTCCAACTCGCCCGTGTCGGGGTCGATTTGGCTCAGATCGGGCAGCGCGAGCGTGATGGAGTTGGCCAGAATGAGCGCCAGCACGACCTGCTCGAAGGCGCGCGACGTGATGAGCCACACGATGCGGCGCCGGAACTCGCTCGTCTCGTCAAAGTACCACAGCGAGTTGGTCGCGAAGAGATACCGCCGGCCGTGCGCGTAGAAATTGTACCGGTCGGCGATCTCGGGCGAGCCGTCGTCGTCCACGTAGCAGCCGGGCGAGTTGTTGATCACGTTCTGGACGAACTCGGGCGCGTGGGACTTCTTTCGTGACAGGGGCGGCGGCTGTGGGGACTCCTTGCCGTTGGTGCGGCGTCGTAGACCGGTGCTGTCGAGCGGCAGGATGTCGCCAACTTGGAGCAGGTTGGTGATCGACGGCGACGCCACGAGCGTGCGCCGCAGCGACATCGAGCCCTCCGAAGTCTGCTTGTCGCGCGTGCGGCGCTGCTCCACGCGGTTGCGGAACGCGCTGATGGCGAGCGTGGACGCCGTGCCGCCCACCGGGGGGCCCTGCGGCCGCGAGACGGCGGTCGCCTTCTCCCTCGACGCGTGGTCCATGGGCTGCTCTGGGAGGCGAGAAACACCACGATGCGACGGACTGCGACGCCACTCTCGTCTGCAGCGTCGAGATAGCACGGAGCTCTGCGTAGACAACAGCGATGGCCGTCGTTAGCGGCCGCTGCGTCAGCCGTTCCGTTCCATAGTTAGCTTACTCGGATATAGCGCGTGGTAGGTTGCCGAAACGGAGACGTCTGTTCGCTAATGCAGTACGCTTCGGTCTGTATTTGTACAATCTAATAATTTACGGTATGTTCTAGTACTGACCGGGCCAGGCTAAGCTAATGAAGCCATCTACCTATCACTCGTCGACTTCATCGTCGAAGCGATGTGCGAACGAGCCGTGCTGGTGCTGCACGAGCCACACGTCATCGGCGACCTTGCCGTAGAGTCCGTGGGCGGCCGGATTCTCCGGATCTGACTCGACTTGCTGCCAACGGATGTGGGTTCCGTTGTAAACGTGGAGTCGACTGTAGCCGAAAATGGAATTGCGGAACGCATCCCACTCGGCGCTCGGCTTCTCGAAGGCCTTACGCATGATGCTGAGCTTGTATTGGCCAGAGGCACCCGTGAGAATGTGTGTCGTCGCCCGCATGTTGGTCGTTCGCTTCCACGTACGGGACTTGTAGATGTCGAACGCACGCTCATAATTGTGCTGGTGACCGCAAATGTACAGGTCCACACCGTACTCGTAGTACATGTCCTCGAGGCGGTCACGGAGCTTAGCTGCATTCTTGCCACAGTTCGACTCGTCGGACGTACAGTACATCGGGCGGTGGCCAATGACGATGACCCACGGCGTCTCGTCGCGGTTGTCGTTGGCAAGCTTGAGGTCTTCTCTCAGCCAAGCCTCTTGACGGTCCACCACGCCTGGCTCAAGCGTCTTCTTGAAGTAGATCTCCGTGGAGATCACCACGAAGTGCACGAGTCCGACGTCGAACGAGTAGAACCAATTGTTGGGCGCGTCCTCACCCTTGGCCAGCGTCACACTTCCTGTGTTCGACGGCATGTTGCGGAAACGCTCAGTGTAGTGACGGAAGAAGTTGTGGGTCTCGTGGTTGCCAGGCGCGACCATGAACGGAACCGAGGCAGCGATGGGCTCCATTTCTTCCATGAAGATGTCGCCCACACGACCGTCAGCGAGGTGGAGGTCGTACGCGTAGTCACCCATCGAGACGACGGCGTCCACTGAGCCCTCGGCTACCTCAGACTGCATCATTGGTAGTGTCGCGGCGTTCTGGTACCCGATATCACCGGTGACGAGGAACTTCATGGGCAACGCGGCGTCGATCTGAGCACGAGCGGGCGCAGTCTTGGTCGAAAACGGAATCGTCCAGGAGTATTGGTCGTTTCCCACAGCATACGTGTAGTGCGTGTTCGTCTTGAGTCCAGTGAGCTTGACGACATGCATGTAACGCGAAACCTTCTTGCCTTCGTTGTCCGTGAACAGCGTAGTCGTGGCCTTCGTCGTGACGGGTGTGCCCTTCGTGATAATCGCTCGATATCCCTCCACAAGCTTGAGATACTGCGTGGTCACCGCGGTGCATTCGCCCATCGTCGTCCACTGCACAGTGAAGCTGTCGGAGGTCGTGCCGTACGCCGTGTGTACGTGCTTGGGATGGCAGTTGATCTGCTCAGTCTTGGTCAAGATGACGTTGTGGCCAAAGCGGTGCACATTCGACCAGCCGTGGAACGTCGAGCCGACGACGAACTCGTGGCCTTGCGTGCCTGTCTGGTTCAGCGCCACCCAGGCCTTGTGTCTCGTCACGTTCTCGCCGCGCTGATAGTGGGTGATCGCTGGCTGGCGCGCAAACGCTCCATTATGCGCAACGGCGCGATACCTCAGCTCCACAGACGCGTCGTCGCTGCACGCCTGCCACGGATCCACGTCGTCCTCACTCGCTGGGTGCTTCTTGTTCTTGTGCACCTTGCGGATGTACGTGCGGCGCGTGGTCCACTCGACAACGCCACGCTCACCCACGACGAATGAACGGATGTCGTGTGGCACGCAGTTCTCGATCTCGCGCTTGCGCATCTCTTCCTTGTCGTCCTCGTCCAGCAAACCGAACTCCTCGTCGTCCATCAAGTGGTCGTGGAGTGCGTGGGAGCTCTTCGCGAGCAGCGCCGTAGCGACGAGCGCCGTCAGCGCCAGCGCGCGCTTGCGGAGCCTGGACGTGGGCATCTATCTATGGGTCGGCGGCTTGTGGGGCGTCTATCTATGCGTGGGGGACTTGTGGGGCGTGGGGGACTTCTGGATCTGCTTGTCTCGAGTGCGGAAGCCCCTCGTCGTGGGGTCCCATTGGCGGCTGCGGCTGTTCCGTGCTGTGAGGAAGCGGCACCTGGCAGCGAAGCCATTGGTGGAAACCACTCGAGGATTCAGCGATTTACAAATATCAAGTGTTAACGAATCTGCGATATTCATCTAGGTTGAAAATTACCTACGCGTAGTTTACGGCGTGAGGTAACCGAATTTTTCAAGATTTGCATGTGAACTGATTGGGGTTCCGAAAATTGGAATGGAGGGCGGAAGATTCAGTTCGGATGAGACACTTTCGCGCAACATTCACGAACTACCGGTATATTATCAGTATCGAGGGATGGATTCATGGGTACATGACCTCGGATTAAGAAAGGCAAACAGCACGGCAACCGAGATCTTGAGCATGTACTGTACTGTAGCTCCAGAGGCGGGCAGTGCCACCGACAAGGTCTTTGGTCGGATGATTCTGACGTTGCGTTCTGTATTGTAGGTGAGCACACGTTCGACAGCCAGCACGAAGCCATGGAGTTCCACATGGTCCACCAGGCTGCCGACAGAAACCTCGCCGTGATCGCAGTGTTTTTCCGTCAAGGCGCCGAGAATGCCTTCCCCGCCCAGGTCCGTAATCTCTGGATTTTTCGATGAGTGGTTGATCGTAGCACAGCTATATACTACGAAGTATGCTTTGCTCCCCGCCAACATCGCTGCTGTGGCGTGGCAGACTATGCAATGCTGAATCCGACTGCTTCTTTAACCACACGCCATCCGTAGCATTCCTGCCCGACATCCATCTACTGCACTGGGGAGCCCAGCGAGAAGTGGCACGTCAATGTAATAAAACCTCGAGGGTGCACGAGGATGCCTCGAAGATCCTAATACAGAGATCAACACGACTCAGACTTTACCTTCCCAAGCAGCAGAGCCTCCAGACTGAAACGCCCTACCCACCTCCACCCGTATCGCCTCACAATAGCGAATCCCAACGCTCGCATGGCAGAGTGCTAGAGTGGGCTGCGACCCGTGAGTCACTCCACCACAAGATCGAATCGCCCACAAAAAAGTCTTGAGGTACTAGTATCGCCACTGTGCATTTTTCAACTGACAGTGCAAACACTGTCGGTTATGTATAATACCGGTACGTAAGACAGTGATCCATCGCCACTGCAGTACTGTAGTGACCTCCTCGTGAAGTTTCTTGCTGGGAATCGATCCTTTTGCACCCAAGGGGTCCGTGAAACAGTTGCATTTGCCTGGATCTCCATTTCCACCACAAGAATCGCCCACCCACTCTCGCGGGATGAAGCCACGTCGCCAAATACCAGTCTGTGATTGGCCATAATTCGTCCTCTCTTTCTAAAAAACGCTTTTTTAGAACGCGAGTGGAGCGCTTGATACGGCGGACCCGCAAGCACCAGCAGTCCCCATTAAGACCCCCCACCACCGACGCGAATTATAGGAGAGATCATGGCGACGCCCGCTACCGTGAAGCAGCCCACGTGGTACCCGCCGCGTCCGCTGGACTCGCTCATCGAGTACTGGGACACGCACTACCCGCTGCGCCTGTTCAACAGCCTCACACGCACCAAGACGGCGTTCGTGCCCATGAAGGGCAAGCGCGTGTTGTGGTACATGTGCGGCCCGACGGTGTACGACCAGACGCACCTGGGCCACGGCCGCACGTACACGTGCTTCGACTATGTGCGTCGCATCCTGGAGGACTACTTCGGCTACGAGGTCGAGCTGGTCATGAACATCACGGACATAGATGATAAGATCATCATCCGCGCGGCCGAGAACGGATGGCTCGAGGCCCACCCAGGCCAGGAGCTGCCTGCGAACAAGGACGAGCGCACTAAGGTCGTGATGGAGTGGTCGTCGCAGCAGCCAGCGGAGGAAAACATGCGCCGCACGAAGGAGCTGTCCAAGTTCTGGGAGAAGTCGTTCCTGGACGACATGGCGCTGCTCAACATCAAGACCCCGGCCGTGCTCACGCGTGTGAGCGAGTACGTGGACGAGATCATCGAGTTCGTGGAGGGTATCATCAAGAACGCCTTCGCGTACGAGAGCAATGGATCCGTGTACTTTGACACGGCTGCGTTTGCCAAGTCCAAGGGCAAGGCCTACGGCAAGCTGCTACCGGAGAACGTTGGCCAGTCGGAACTGCTGGCCGAGGGCGAAGGCTCGCTGTCGCTGGGCAAGAGCGACAAGCGCAACGCCAGCGACTTCGTGCTGTGGAAGAAATCCAAGAAGGGTGAGCCGTTCTGGCAGTCGCCGTGGGGGGAAGGCCGTCCTGGCTGGCACATTGAGTGCTCGGCCATGGCCAGCGACACCATCAAGCACCTCGCTGGCGGCCAGATCGATATCCACTCGGGTGGTATCGACTTGCGTTTCCCGCACCACGACAACGAGATTGCCCAGTCGGAGGCGTACTTCAACTTCTCCCAGTGGGTGAACTACTTCGTGCACACTGGCCACCTCAACATTGAAGGCCTCAAGATGTCAAAGAGCCTGAAGAACTTCGTGAAGATCCAAGAGGCGCTCATGGACAACACCAGCCGTCAGCTGCGTTTCCTGTTCCTGCTGCACAAGTACAACTCGCCAATGGACTACAACGACAACTCGATGGACGAGGCTGTCACGGTTGACCGTTTCTTCAGCGAGTTCTTCCAGAACGTCAAGGCCAAGCTGCGTGAGCTTGGCGTTGAGAAGAGCCAGAAGTGGACGGACGTGGAGAAGAAGCTCAACGGCGTCGTGCTCGAGACGAAGGAGAAGGTGCACATCGCGCTCGCCGACGACTTGAACACGCCGCTGGCGATCCTCCACCTGCAGCAGCTTGCCAAGGAGGTCAACCGCTACATGGCGAGCGACCGCGGCCACGTGTCGATGATCATCCGATCGGCGGCTGAGTACATCACGCACATTCTTGGTGTGTTCGGTCTCGTGCCAGGCACGGACATCGGCTTCCCACTCAACGCTTCGGGCGAGGGTGCTGCCGACCAGGAGACTGTCCTCGCGCCTGTGCTTGATATCTTCGCTCAGTTCCGTGACCAGATCCGTGAGGCCGCTCGTACTGGTATTGCCAGTGGAAGCGTCAAGGACCTTGCGAACACGATTCTGAACTTGTGCGACGACGTGCGTGACGAGAAGCTCCCACACGCTGGCGTGCGTCTCGAGGACCGTGCTGGTAGCAACTCGATCTGGAAGCTCGCAAACAAGGAGGAGCTGCTCGAGGAGCTTCAGAAAAAGGCTGATGAGAAGCTGAAGAAGGAGGAGGCGAAGCGATTGCGCCTCGAGGAGGAGGCCCGCAAGAAGGCCGAGCTTGAAGCCAAGGCCAAGATCAAGCCAGAGGAGATGTTTCTGGGCGAGAAGGACAAGTACTCGAAGTTCGACGACCAGGTAAGCTACTCTTCACTCGTTTCTGCTGACTGAGTGGAACTTGGTGAATTCTAACATCCTTATTGCAGGGAATCCCTACTCATGACGCCGCCGGCGAGCCATTGAGCAAGGGCCAGATCAAGAAGCTGGCGAAGGACCACGCCAAGCAGAAGACACTGTATGAGAAGCACAACCAGTGAGGTGCAGCTAGTGGTCACACGTCGCATTAATTTGTAGGTCGATCTGATTGGTAGTTATTCGGCTCATTTCTCAATATCAGCCAATTAAAAGTGCTCTGATTGGTTGATTTTCGTAGTCACCTCCCTGCCCCACCTGTCATTTTGGAGCTCCTCGCATTCCCTCATCAAGAAAGACGACACCACCAAACCAAAATGGCGTCCAGCGACAGCGGAAAGCGCGCCAACTTCGAGCTCGCGCGAGGCATCAATGCGTTCAGCGCCAACAGCCAGGCGCGCCGTAACGGACGCTTCCCACACCGTCGTGCGGAGCCCGTGGCATCGAGCGACGACTCGAAGAAGGCCGCGGCCGACTCCAAGGCACCGCACACTACGCGTCGCTGGTACCCGGCGGACTACATCCCGAAGAAGCTGCCGTCCGCCAAGACGGTTCGCAACAGCCAGAAGACGGCCAAGCTGCGCAAGTCCATCACGCCCGGCACGGTGCTGATCCTGCTGTCCGGCCGCTTCCGTGGCAAGCGCGTCGTGTTCCTGAAGCAGTTGGCGTCGGGCACACTGCTCGTCACGGGCCCGTACAAGATCAACGGCGTGCCTTTGCGTCGTGTGAACCAGGCTTTTGTGATCGCCACGTCCACCAAAGTGGATTTGACGGACGTCACGCTGCCGGAGATTGACGACGAGTACTTTGCCAAGCCAAAGGCGGCGAAGAAGTCGGCCGAAGAAAAGTTTTACGAGTCTGCGGACGATTTGGTACGTTGATATGAGAGATGACGCGGACTCTATGCGTGGCTCTACCATGAGCTATTGTGTGTTGAGTCTTCTGTTGATGCTGGAAGCGGGGGCTATCAGCCAGTGCGTCTTTCGGCGCACTGGTCATGCACATTAAGGCGCTTGGGATCGCTGTGCTTGGATGGTTTAACCCTCATGCAAAGTTCCCCTTGAAGGTGGTCGGTTGACCCGTGTTGCTGTGCTTGATTATCGACAGGCCCCGCGTGTGATCGCCGACAACCGCAAGGCCGACCAGAAGAACGTGGACGCCGCGCTGCTGCCGAAGATCCAGAACGACGAGTACCTCCGCGCGTACCTGAACGCCAAGTTCACGCTGACGAAGAACGACCGCGTGCACGAGCTCCGCTTCTAAGCGCGGAGTAGCATGTAGCTGTTGAGTGGGATGCGGACCTCTCCCCTGGTTCCCCTGCCAACAGAGATAGTGATAGGATTGTCGTCGCATGGCTTCAAGTATATGTATTTTTCAAAACTTCGACTTAATCCGCTGCTAACTTCGATGGCGCAAGCCCAGATACCGCAGCCGATCTCGTAGTGATTGCTTCGCCCACTGAATCTCCATGAGAATGTCCGCCTTAGAGTGGGTTGCTAGGATCTGCTTGACGGTGAGTTCTGCTGACGAGGAGGCTTCCTTCACGACGGCGAAGTGGGCGTCTGAATAAATAGGCGAGTGTGAGCTCGGCTCGAGATACAGCGGCTCTGCACTATGAGTATCTTGATCAGTGCAGACAGACAGTGGCGTTGTGGAGTCAGCGTCGACCTCCGAGAGGTTCTCGGCCCGTGACGAACTCTGGTCTTCCGTCTCGCCAACGACGGCAGCCTCCGCTTGGGGTTGCTCCTCAATCGCCATCGATTCGTCGACAATCGCCAGATCCCCAGCGCTTTGCTCATGAGAGTCGTCTCGGACGTGTAGACCCTCGTCTGCCTCCTCATCTCGACTAACGCTGTCAGTTGGCTGCATCACCGCGGTCGGCTGCGGCAGTGGGAACGAGAAACGCAACCCGAAGATATTATCTTCGATCCGTGGGAGGTGCAGCATCTTCTCCGCCCCCTCGCTTCTCGAATCTTCGCCGTCACACATCCACCGTGACGTCTGTGGCCTGGGCAGCCCCATTAGCACGCGCTCTACCTCGACGTCCTGCTCGACGGCGACCATGAAGGCGCTGAGCTCCTCCCTCACGAGCCACACGACACGCCGCCGCGTGCGCCAGCCACGGAAGATTCGCTGTATGCGAACCGCTGCTTCGATCCGGGCGTTCGATCGTCGCGCGTGGTGCTGCGTGGCCGCCGCACGCTCCCATGCACCCGCCGAACCCAGCAGCTCCCTCCTCATCTTCTGAGTCTCTGTGACTTGCTGTCGACATAGAAACCATAGAAACGCTGCCACCCACTCGACGATTCATCCCACCCCCCTAAACAGTGACATGCTGGTGGGTTCTGACTGTGAGAACATTGCCACACATGTCACAATCCAAAAGTGAGCTGCTCACTTCAAAGCCACGGCCACAGGCATAATCATCCTGACGACAACCGTCACCAGAGACAAGGAAGTTCACGCCAACGCGCCTTGAATCCTCCACGCACCAACACTACTCCTCCATCCTCCCATTCTCCCATTCTCCCTGTTAAATGACGGCCTTCTCCAAACTGTCGCTGCCGGCCGCCGACTCCAAGACGCTCGGCGCGTGCGTCGTGGGCGTCGTGCTCGTGGCGGAGATCGTGTACCACCGCGAGCAGCTCCTCGAGCTCTTCACGGGCACACGCAAGCGCGTGGTGTTCTGGAAGTCGATGCGCCGCCGCTTTGAGAACCAGCGGCTCGACCGCCTGAGCTCCGTGGGCGAGAGCCGCCGCTCCAGTTGGATGTGGAAGCGGTCCGAGTCCAATGCTACGGACGACAGCGAAGATAGCGACCGCGCCTCCACGGACGGACTCATGAGCTCGCAGAAGAAGCTCATTCTCGTCATGGTCGGACTGCCTGCGCGCGGCAAGAGCTTTGTCGTGCACCGCGCGACGCGGTACATTGAGTGGCTCGGCTTCCCGACCAAGATCTTCAACGTGGGCAACTTCCGTCGCCAGATCGGCCGCGCGGGCGAAGACGCCACGTTCTTCTCGGCCAACAACCAGGATGCCACCAAGCTGCGTGAAGAGATGGCTATGAGCGTGCTGGATGAGCTGCTGGAATGGCTGGATGGCGACGGCCACGTTGCGGTGTTCGACGCGACCAACACGACCAAGATCCGGCGCCAGCATATCCTGGACCACGTCGCGTCGCACAGCAGCAACGTGCGCGTGATGTTTGTGGAGAGTATCTGCGACAACGAAGAGCTGCTGAATGCCAACTACCGCCGCAAGTGTATCAACGACGACTACAGTGACAAGGATCCCGAGCAAGCGCTGTCGGACTTCATGCAGCGCGTACGCGAGTACGAGAAGGTGTACCAGACCGTCGAAGACTCGGAAGACAACGGCAACGTGTGCTACGTCAAGGTCTACAACGCTGGTGAAAAGATCCAGGCGCGGTTCTGCCAGGGCTTCCTGCAGAGCCACATCGTGTCGCTGCTTCAGAACATCCACCTCTTCCCTCGTCGCATTTGGCTCGTGCGTCCAGGCAAGAGCACCACGAGCATCCGAGGAGTCTTGGGACTGGACACGGATCTCGCCCCGGAAGGCCACCGCGTCGCCAAGGCCATCGCCAACTTCATGGACCGCCAGCAGTTCACGCGTCCGTTTGAGATCTGGACCAGTGCCATGAAGCGGTCGCGTCAGACTGCAAGCTACGTCTCCACCAAGCACGTCAAGCGGTTCGTGTCGACGACGCTGCTGAACGAGCTCGGCGGTGGCGACTTCGAAGGACTGACGTACGAAGAGATCACGCACTTGTACCCAAAGCACGCCAAGGCACGTGAGCAGGACAAGCTCCACTACCGGTACCCAGGTGTTGGTGGGGAGAGCTACGTGGATGTGATCAGTCGCCTGCGTTCGCTCATCATCGAGTTTGAACGCAAGAAGCGAGACATGCTGGTGATTTGCAACGAGTCGGTGTTGCGATGCCTGCTCGGGTACTTTGTGGGCATCCACGCGGACAAAGTGCCCTACCTGGACTCGTACGAGAACACGATCATCGAACTGAGCCCGCACCGCGTCGGCTGCGATATGAAGCTCATCCCACTGGATCTGGACGCCGTCTCCACCGACGATATTCACACGAAAGCGCAGCCACTGCTCGCGCGCTCCATGTCGTCGTAATTATTTACAGCAAAGCTCGTGGCAAGTGGTGATGACACGACAAACCCCGAAAGCGAAGTATTTTTATGCAAAAGACTGGAAATGGATCGATCCGAGTGTTTGGAGGCGTTGTGATCTTGCTGTTGGGAGTTGAAGGCTTTTAGGGTGGCGAGTTCAAGACACACAATGGAGGCGAAGGAGGAAAAGATCCGTGTGGCCATTCGAGTGCGTCCGCTGCCGAGCCCTTCGGCGGCGAAGGAGGACGAAGCTATCACGTCGAGTCCGGACGGGCAAAGCGTGCTCGTATACTCCGATCGAAGCCGCACCAACGCCGCTAGCTTCCGCTGTGGAACATTCCTGCCGTCAGATATCACGCAGGACGCTGTGTTCGACGAGATCCGTGCACCTGAGCTCGTCGAGGCAGCTCTGGACGGTTTCCCCGTGACCATTTTCGCCTACGGACAGACTGGCGCCGGCAAGTCGTTCACGATTTTTGGCAAGGAGGACATGACAGCCTCATCGAATGCACGAGCGTACGGTGGCGGAAGTGTGGGAGTGAATGACGGCATTCTTCCTCGAGCAGCGATGAAGCTCATGGAGACCGTCGAGGCACGGCGCGACTTGTTCGAGTACACATTGCGTGTGACGTGTGTGGAGATCTACAACGAACAAGTGCGCGATCTCTTCGACACGAAGAAGGAGTCACTACATGTGCGGCATTCTCCAGAGCACGGGTTCTACTTGGAAAGTGCAACGGTCGTACAGTGTACATCAGCAAAGGAGATCATCCGAGTCGTCAAACTGGCCGCAACCAACCGCATCAAATCGGCCCACTTGCTCAATGAACGCTCGAACCGAAGCCACTGCATCGTGACGATCTACATCGACTCGATGCCGCGAGACGTGAGCATGGGCGCCAAGAAATACGGCAAACTCACGATCGTAGATCTCGCAGGAAGCGAGCGCGCCAATGACACGGGAGCTGTCGGTCAGCAGTTGAAGGAGACCGGCCACATCAACAAGAGCCTGTACTGCCTGAGCAAGGTCATCCAGGCGATGAGTGCCAATGCCAGCAGCAAAATGGTGGGCAAGCCAAAGTTTGTCCCCGTCCGAGACTCAAAGCTCACGATGGTATGGTACATCGAGGCGATCTCTACCGCTTGTCTTGATAGTGTGATCGCTGACGGGGTTAGTACTGTGCTGTAGCTACTCATCGACAGTCTCGGCGGTAACAGCAAGACACTGATGCTTGCGTGCGTAAATGCCGCACCACAGTTTTCCACAGAGTCCACACGCACGCTCGAGTTCGCGATGGGAGTCGCGAAGATCAAGAACCGACCGACTGCTGTGCTGAATCCACACGTGCGTGAGGCTTACATCCCTGGCTTCATGAGAGAATCACGCTGACAAGTGTATGCTGAGTAGGAGAAGCTCATCATCGATTTGAAAGAAGAGATCCGGCAGCTCAAGCTCGAGAACATGATGTTGCGTTCACAAACACCAGGATGTGAGTGGCTCGTTTGCTTTGTTGTTTTGTAATGCTGATGGTTTGATTTTTGGGCCTACAGACTTCGTCGATCATCCGGAGCGAATCGGTGAAATGGATCCTGCGTACGTGGAAGATGAGGAGGAAATGGCTCCCAGCCCACTGGGAAGAGCTCTTCTCAGTGGCCGCCACCGTCCCGAAGACCTGAAGCTGCTCCAGCAGTACCGGCATGAGTCGTACGGAGACAACAACGCCACCTACAGCGGAGGAGCTGCATTTTTGGCGCCAAACAGGACCAGCGCGGGGGCAGGGCTTAGTGGAATGTAAGGACAGTGCGTGTGTGGTGATGAAGCGACCGTTGTTGCTGACGTGAATCCATTCTGCTTGATGACAATAGCAAGAAGATGGCAGCACAAAGACGAACCACGGGGCCCACCAAGAAGAAGAAGCCACTGTGAGCGGATCCTGTGTTGATGGTACCTTTTTCGAAGGGCGTATACTAACAATGCTTGAGACTGTTGCCTACCAGATCCCAAAAGCCAAAGAAAAAGGCAACGAGGCAGAACCTAAGCGTAACGCCACAGTCTCCACAGGCAGGATTCGCTTTGCCTCCTGTCAGGCAATCTGCTCCGCTGTTTCACAGACGTGATGAAGGGAAAGCGTATATGATGCCGGAGGCGGGACACGTGCGGCATCAACCTCCGCCAGCCCAGAGATCAGCATCACCGCCACCAGAGTACGACGACCTCTTCGGCATTGAGACAGTTCCTGTCTCTGCATCAAGTTATGGAGAAAGTACAAACGCACAGCCACAACAACGAGTGGATTGCGCAGCGGCAGTGGCAAGGGGGCCTTCGTTGAAGTCACTCCCAAGCTTCCAGCACGCCGACGAGCGTGGCACGAACCCAGGCGACGAGATCCAACGGCTCCTTCGAGACATGATGACCACACAACCGAATCGATCCAAGGCGCCAGTGCCACTCCACCGGCAATCAAGCGGCTCGAGCGGCTCGCTTCTCAGTGTACAGCAGCAACAGCCACAGTTCCAAGACGCCCGCACAGAGGATCTCTTCCAGCAATTGTGCCGACTGTAGCCACGTCCTTTCCCAAAAATTGAGAACCAACATCTCGTATATTGTAATTCTGGATGATACATACCTTGATCTGGTATTTTGAGCCAGCCCATCCTCCCTTTTTGCGGCACCGCACGGTTTGACCTATTAGAGAGCGGTCTATTATTCAGGCGATTGTAGCTCTTCAATGGCCAGCCACCCGACGTCGAAACAGCACACGCACCGCAGCATCACATTGCGGTTCCTGTGCCCATTGCTGCTCCGTCTCTGATCGACCCACCAAGCGCCATCACTAACTGCACCATGAGCGACGACTTGTACGACGGCTTCAGCGCGCGCCAGCTCTTCCGCGACGAGGAGAGCCACGGTCTCACCTTCGACGACATCATTGCACTCGTACGTGCCAGTCTCAGGTATTGGTTGATTGATGCCTGCTCAGCTCTGACGATACCCGTGATGCATGTGCGCTCGTATCCACAATTCGCATTGCTATCTGCAGCCAGGCCACAGTACGTTGCCAGCATCTTGCGCTTTGATCAATGCTACTTCAGGCCGGTGACTGATGGAACTCACCACTCGTGTTCAGTCGACTTCGGCGTCGAGCAGGTGGATGTGTCGTCACGTCTGACTAAGAACATCAAGATCGCGACGCCGATTGTGAGTTCACCGATGGACACCGTCACGGAGGCCGACATGGCGATTGCCATGGCGCTGCAGGGTGGCATCGGTCTGCTCCACTGCAACACGACCGTCGAAGGCCAGGCCGAGATGGTGCGTGCGGTCAAGAACTTCGAAAACGGCTTCATCTTGGCGCCTCGCGTCTTGAGCCCAAACAACACGATCGCGGATCTCGATGAGCTCAAGGTCTCGGGCGTGCCTATCACTGCGGATGGTAAGCCAGACGGCAAGCTCGTGGGCCTCGTGACGAGCCGCGACGTCGATTTCCTGGAAGACCGCACGCAGAAGCTGTCGGAAGTGATGGTGCCTCGCAGCCAGCTCACTGTCGGTAACTACCCTTGCACACTCGAGCAGGCCAACAAGACGCTCAAGGAAGCGAAGAAGGGAACGCTTCCGATTGTGAACGCCGACGACCACCTTGTGTCGCTTGTCACGCGCACGGATCTCGCCAAGGCGCGCGACTACCCGAATGCGCTGCGCAGCGCCGAGACCCACCGCCTTCTCGTGGGTGCTGCTGTCGCTGTTGAAGACGAACACTCGCGCAAGCGCGTCGCCGCTCTGGTGGAAGCCGGTGCCGACGTGATCGTGCTGGACGCTCGCCAGGGTGACTCTGCTGAGCAGATCGAGTTGGTCAAGGTACGCGCGCCGACTGATTGATGTTGGCTCTGATTCGAGTAAGTGATCTCACGTGTGATTGATGCTTTGGACTAACAGCACATCAAGAGCTCGCACCCCATGGTGGACGTTATCGGCGGCAACGTCGTGACCATGCAGCAGCTTCGCCACTTGCTCCAGGCCGGCGTGGACGCCGTGCGTGTGGGCATGGGCGTCGCTTCCGTGTCGACCACGCAGATGGTCAAGGCCGTCGGGCGCGCGCAGCTCTCTGCTATCTACAACACGGCTCTGGTCGCGAATGAGTTCGGCGTCCCAGTGATCGCCGACGGCGGCATCAGCACGTCAGGCGCGGCCATCAAGGCGCTGTCTCTGGGTGCGTCGTGCGTGATGATGGGCTCGAGTCTGGCGGGCACGACCGAAGCGCCAGGAGAGTACTTCTTCCAGGATGGCATGCGCCTCAAGCAGTACTACGGCACAGGCAGCCACAAGGCCCGCAGCAACGCGCCGCTGGAACGCAGCGCCGCCGACCTGATCGCGTTTGGTGTCGCAGGCGCCGTGACGGACCAGGGCAGCGTGCATCAGTACCTGCCGTACTTGCAGCAGAGCATCCGCCACGGCTTCCAGGACCTGGGTGTGCGTGCGATTCCACAGCTCCACGCGTGGCTGTACGAGGACAAGCTGCGCTTCGAGCGCCGCTCGCTGTGCGCGCAGAAGGAGGGCGGCATCCACGACTTGTTCACGTACTCCAAGCAGCTCTACGCGTAGAGAGCGCATCATCCATCACCACTACCCATGCGATATACATCTAGGCATTCGATCATCATCATCATCCTCCAAAATCAAACAACCAACATCAATCAAATCTCGATCCACAACATCAAAGAGACATCATCACAGGCCACTTCAATGCCGTCACACTGGCGTTGCGTAACCACGCGCAACCAGCGTAACGATATCTATTTTTATCCAATCATAGACAAGTACGGATATTTTCAGCGAATCAGCTTCTTTTCTCAGAGTGTAGCCCTCCGCATGTCGCCGCAGTTTCCCATCATCATCACACACTCGTTTGATAATCGCGACAGGCGGAAGCCCGGCGACGACGAAGACGCACGCGACTAAGCGACTCGCAGCGAGAGATGGCGGCCGTGGCAGCGCCGGCTAGTATGCAGACGACCCCCAGCACCAGTAGCAGCCGCTTCTGGTGCCACGCGTGCACGCGCCACGTGGACACGCGCGACGACGAGACCAGCGGCGAGCTGTGCTGCGTCGCTTGCGGCGGCAACTTCGTGGAAGAGGTCGAGGCGGTGCGTTTCCTACGGCGAATATGGGCGATTTCTCTCTCTATAGGACGGGTCCGATGTGTGGGCATGTGTATGGGCAGGACGACCCGCCGGAGCAGTTTCTGGCCGTGGCGGCGCCGAGCGTGGAAGCCGCTAGAACAGCGCGAGCCGCCACGAACGCCACTGACGTCAACGCGGCCCCAGCAGCGCGTACAAGCCAACAGGACGTACGTGGCGCTTGCTTGTGTGGAGATAACTGAGTCTGCAGTTGTCTGACTGTGTTGTTTTGGGCGGAAATAGCCTTTTGCAGAGCTTGATCGGCTCACACGCGAGGACATGATGCCCACAACCCCGCGTGTGGACGCTCCCGCGGCATCTAGAGCGACAGCAGCGCGTGGGTCGCCATCGCCGTTGACAGAGTTGCTGCAGCAGCTTGTGGGCGGTGACGGCGGTGGAAATGGCGCCGCGGGTGAAGGTGTAGCCTCTCGTCCGACGGCTCGCACTGCGCGTATAATGCGCAGCAACGGCACGCCCGTGGAGTTCTACGTGACCAGCACCAGCGATATCGGCGACTTTGCTAGTGGCGGTGGACTATTTGGGCTTCTGAGTGGTGCGATGGGAGGCGGCGGAGGCTTTGCCAGTAACCCAGGCGACTACGCGCTCGGCCCGAACCACCTGAGCCAGTTGATCCACCAGCTCATGCAGAACGACCCCAACCGAGTGAGTTTAGCTCTTTTGATATTGTCTTTTGTGTTTAGTTGCTGATCTATTCCCTGTCCTTGCATCTGATAGCATGGCGCCCCGCCAGCCGCGAAGGAAGTGGTCGAGAAGCTGCCCAAGCACAAGGTCGTACAGAGCGAAGTGGACGCGAACGCCGAGTGCGCCGTGTGCAAGGATCTGTTCGCCGTGGACGAAGACGCGCAGGACTTGCCGTGCTCGCACTCGTTCCATCCGGACTGTATCACGCCCTGGCTCAAGATGCACAACTCGTGCCCCGTGTGCCGTTTCGAGTTGCCGACGGACGACCAAGAGTACGAAGGCCGTCGACGCGACCAACAAGAGCATAACCAACACGAGCAGCAACGCTCGCAATGGCTCTAGGCATCGTCGCCAACAAAAATGAGTCGCGGCATCGTGCCGTCCGCTAGCACCCCTCACGAAGTACTAGTAGTTCTTTAGCAGTCGTCGTTTTAGCCACCGAGTTTAGCTCGGAGCGTCCGTCCCAAGAGCCTTTCTCGCTCGTAAAATATAAAGGCCGAGCCACCAGGCGCCGCCACACTCACGCGAAGAGGTGGATCTTCCCGCCTCACTCAGAATGGCGACGCTGGAAAAGGAGACCAAGCTCTTGGAAGCCATAGCAAAGCTGGATGTGAGCTGCTTGTAGATCCGACTGATGTACTGAACCACGTTTGTAGTTGCTGATGGTGTTGAACGACATACTGTAGACCCTGCTCATGGCTGTGAAGACCAAGCATCCCGACTTCGCGTTCCTATGGGCGCGCGATCTTTTGCTACAACAAGCGCAGTGCTGGCTGAGCCTAGCGAGACTTCGACGCATGACGGTGACAAAGTCATCAGCTCAGGAATGCTGGACGCCTCAGAAGGCTGTAGTCTTGAGCCGTACCGCAGCTCAAGGCATCCACGACTGTCTAGTCCACGCACGCGCGATCTTTTTCGTGAGCAGCGGATGCATTCTGTCTTGCTGTTGGACTTTTATTGGAATTGATGATCGCACGCCATGTAGGGCGCGGATGCGACCAAGAGCAAGGGCTTCACCCAGGGCCAGGTCTCAGTGCTCAAGGAAGAAGCCGAGATGCAGGCAATGCACGGGGTGCGAGTAATGTTGATATGCCCTGATGGAGGATTGTATTGACACGCTGCCATGTTTGTCGACCCAGCTAACGACGGAGGCGATGGCGACGCTGGACGAGGCCATCCACCTGTGCTACTCTGTGGGCGATCACACGGCCGAGAATGCCGTGGTAGGTGGCTGTGGGTTTGCTTCGTAGTCCCATCAGACGTCTGAATATCGTCTTGTGAACTCACAGACAGGCAAGTTGCGCCTGCTTCGGCTGGAGCTGGACTCGAGGTCGCGACTCGATCAGATCGCCAGCGACCCACTGGAAAACTCCAGCGAGAGAGAGATACTGCAGCAGTGTTTCAGTCGACTGGCTATCGACAGCGACCACGGGGGCATTCCGGTTCTCACCAAGGCCAACCTCCGGACGCTCGCTCAGGATCTGGGTGTTAAGACGCCGCTCCAGACAGACGAAGTGGAAGAGATGTGGCGTCAGATGCTCACCTTCCGAGAGAACAATGACGACGGAGATCGTGGCGACGCTGCCGTCAGCTTCAGCGATGTGTGGAGATGGTGGATGTCGGAAGAAATGTTCGAGTTCAAGCGAATTCACGCGTGAACGAGAGCGAAGACGGAGACATATTAAGAGAAAAACACGCAAATTGATTGCAAAGGGGGGGGGGG